>CAMOHE010046140.1:0-85115 GCA_946598075.1 Artocarpus hirsutus
TCGCGCGTTTTCACGCGTTTTTACACGTATCTTATCCGATATTGACCCGAATTTGATTCTGTTTCGAATTTTTGAGACCTTATCTGATAAGGAATGACCCTAGACTCAACCTCTATAAATAGGAAGTGAGTCTAATGAGTTATTGAGAGATCAATAGAGAGATTAAGAGTGATACTCTACTAGTGAGAATCTGAAACTCCCTGAGAGCTCTTGTTCACAAATCACGAACACTAGCTTTGGGTTCTCTCAATTGATTGGAAGGAGAGTCACCTTGAGGAAGAGCTGTACGTGTGAGCCCACACTCACTCCGATCGTGGATAGAGAATAGCAAAGAAGACCAGTTGGTTGAGGCTCTTCTGGAACGTTACTTCTCTACACAGACTTCGGGAGCTTTTCGGCGTATACAATGTCAATAAGATCAGGTTAATTTACACATATAGCATGTCAAACTTGTGTTTTGGAAGATACTCTGATTTAAAATTTTAAAATTCCACTGCGTATTATTTTTCCAACAATTTTTAATAAGTTTCGGTATTTTGAGGCGTTCTTGTAAATTGTCTTTTCCTTTATTGGTTATTTGCATAAATGTCCGCCCACTTCTGGCGCTAGTGTTCTATTTCACACCACAACGCGTTCTTCCCCGGTTATGGCCGTGCCTTTTCGTCTTGATAGACACTATATGAGCATAGACTAGCAATTTGCTTGTTATTGATTCATTATGTACTACATGAATTGCCGAACTAATAGATACATACAAACCAAACACCGAACCTGGAGCAAGAAAAAAAAAAAAACAAACACAGAACAACTTTTATTTTAGCCTTGGTTTAAAATGTTAATTTAGTTTTATTTTTGTGTTGCCCATTAAAATAATTTGCTAGAAATTTATTCTCTTATTTTAAAATATTTTTGTGTTTGTTATCGAATTCGGTAGACTTGAGAGAGGCTGCATGGATATAAAGTCTTTTATCAGGGACCTCACAGTGAGGATAAATCTTCAATTTTTTTAATATTTAATTTTAAATCTGTAATCATTTAACTCACATAAAAAAGGCAGAAACATTTTGAAATACCTTTTTTTTTCATCACTTTGTCTCTATTAAATTAATTTCTTTCAAAGGTATCTTTATTTCAATTCTTTTGTTTTTTTTTTTCATTTTGCTCATTTACACTTTTAACTTTTTTGACGTGCCTTTTTAAAAATATTTTTTTCTCCCTTGCTCCTATTAATCTTTTTTTTTTTTCCAAATATGTCCCTTTTTTTGTAATAATTGTGTCATCAAAAATTAAAAAAAAAAAATTGAAATGCAGCAAGTCTAATGTGCAACATGTGAAGTGCGATCCAAACTTGGGGCTCGTTTGGTAATGTTTAGGGCTTCATTTGTAGCGTTTATTTAAACACACGCACACAGACAGAGACAGATATATATATATATATATATTTATATTTTGTTTTTATAGTTAAACAAAAAAGTGAAAACTCTGTTTGCAAACACGTTTCATATCTAGAAGCAAAAAACAAGAAGATTTTTCTTTAGGAGTAAAAATATAATTTTTCAAACTTTTGGGGCAAACATATATTAGTATTTTAAAACGTTTTGGGACAAAATACAGTTTTTCAAAACTTCTGCTAAACGTATGTATGCGTTGATGAATGCCATCAATTGTTTTTGACTTTTATGTTCCATGAATGTAACTGAGTTAAAGAAGTACTAGCATTATTCTTTTTTTTCTCTCTTTTACACTATTTATATTCATTGTATAATACGTAGAGTGTACTATTTTATTTTCTTTTTATATAATAATTTATTATGTTAATGTATTTTATGTATTAAATTCTGGATGCATAATCTAAAAAAAACTGAAAAAGAGTGTACTGTTGACATTTCTCCCTGAATTTAGTTTTTATGAAAATTCTGCTGACAAGGGTTCTGAGAATCTAAGCAGAATTTTGATGTGTGAAACATGTTTAGAAACTAAGTAGTGAGGCCCTTAGAGTCGTTTTTTGATGCCTTGGAAATTTGTTTAGTCCGTTGCAAGAGGGTTATTTAAGCAAGTTGTGTGGAAGGTGGGTTCGGGGAAGTGTATTAGGTTTTGGGAGGATGTCACACTGCCCTTTCTCTTTCGAAGACCAGAGTTTGGCCTCTCTTGGGTAATGCCTAGGACTTCTTCGGAGTTGCTTGAGTGTCCCCTCAGGCTGGTCTTTGTCAAAAGGGTAGAATTTTGTGGAAGCTCACTATTTCAACAGTCTTTTGGGGTATTTGGCTAGAAAGGAACAGTAGAATTTTTGAAGAGGGCGAGGAAGAAAGCTGTGTTCTACGGGACAAAATAAAATTTTGGGTCTCTACTTGGGTGTATAGGATAAGGAGTTTGGTAGGCCAATTATTTCGGATTTGATTAGGAGTTGAGGCCCTTTTTTTAGTCCATCTCTGCCTCTGGCCATCTACTTTTGGGTTCTTTCCTAGTTTTTCCTAGCTTTCATTTTATTTCTGTGGGGAAATCTCTTTTTGTTTGTTCATCATCTCTTTTCTCATTAATGTAGTTTATGTTTCTAAAAAACAAAAGAAGTTTAAAATCTGTAACAATGCAACAAGGGGCATTTTGTGGCGCATAATCTAGTCATTTAGTGGTAGATGGTGCAACTTTTCTCGTTTCTTTTTCAACTTTTCTCATTTAATAGGAGTACATTTAGCTACCAAACATTATTTTTATTTTTACTTTTACCAAAAATAGATGGTTTTTATTTTTTAAAATGAGCTTAACAATATGTAATAAATATAACTATTTATCATTTTACAGGTTCATGTTGGGCATATGCTGTGATTCAGAGCATTGCAGTGCAGGAAATGTTGGGCATATGAAGTTTTCTTGTTTAAAATTTCATCCTTGCCATAGCCAACTAACACAACTGCATGGGCTGCATCAATTGTCCACAAGGATAGTAAATGTCTCATCCCCACAAAATAGATGTCCTTGCCAACAAGCATGCTGACAACAACCAAAAGGTTGTTGTCAAGAAGGGACTTCCACTTATATACTAGCTTAAAGCATCGACTTCTATAATTAGGATGCAATATATATATAAAGGGTTGGGATTGCAAACCTCCTTAATATCCTTCAATAGAAATATAAAGTTTGTCCCAAAAAAATAAGAGAGACATGGTTAAGATTTAAGAATTAAACGTGTGTTTTGAACATTTTTTATAAGAAAAATATGATGCTTGAACTTTTACAAATGATCCAAAAATTGTAGTGCATATCCATATCATGGTGTACATCCATCATCAATTTGTAATAATGGACTACATTGCAATTTTTGGATTATTTGCAAAAGTGCAAGCATTATGTTTTTGTTATAAAAAATGCTCAAATTTAAAAGTTTAATTCTCAAAACTAAACTATGTCTCTCTTTTAATTTATGATAAAGACTTTATATTTCCATCGAAGGATGTTGAAGAAGTTGGTGATCTCGACTTTTTATATATATTTTGTCCCAATTATAGAAGTTGGTATTTTAAGTTGTACATAAGTGGAAGTCCATTCTTACCAGCAACTAGACTGTTGTTAGCATGCTTGTTGAGAAGGACATCAATTCCATAGGATGGGACATTTACTATCCTTATGAACCGATTGATGTTGCCTATAGTTGTATTAATTGGCTATGGTAAGGATAAAGTTTCTAAACAAGAATACTTCATCTTTGTTATTAGTCATGGCAAGAAATGGGTTGTGGGAAGTTTTGGACTTCATATTTGCCTAGAGAGGAGTCCGATCTTGATGGGATTGGCACATATTATAAAAGAAAAGTCTTATCTATTTTTTGCATGTTTTTATATTCTTTTATATGCCTACCTTTTTATCCTTTTTAAACATGGGTATTATATTAATTTCATTATATAATATTGTAATATAATTTCGTATTCTATTCTTTCAATTTGTTTTGATCTAACAGTTGACGTAATAGAATTAAAACTTGAAACTGAGAGGAAAAGGATTTGGAGTCGTTCCATTTGCATGTATGATAACCATAAGCGTATGTTTGCCTTTGACGTTTGTGGGGCTGTTCACAACCCCTTGGTTAACATAAGCAGTGCCAGTAAGAAAACACGTAGCTAGATAAATATATCCTGCTCTTTTGGTTATATTTTATAACTTTTTTTTTAATTTTTTGAAGCCTCCATTCCATGAAGTGATCTACAATTATTATCACAAATATATTCTTTTCCTAGCCTTCCCTCCAACTTCGTAATGTTTTGCATCACTGCTGCGTTATATACCTAGAAATAAGTATTATATCAACCGCAGAATGATGGATTTGCACAAGCTTAAGAATTTCTAAGGATATAGTCATGAATTATATAAGATCTTTAGGATTCGTAACCAGCATCAGGTTAATATAGGTTTACACACACCTGCTCTAAAGGAGTATGTGGATCTGTAGAATTAGACAATTATCCATTTTGTTGTTGAGATAGTTTATGTCCAAGTAGTTACTATTGTTCATTAAGTTTTATCTGATACGTTATGGAACATGTATTTGGAGTTCGGGATGTACTTTAATTGATGATACAGCTCCTTTCAAGTTTGAAACTCCATCTCCAGATAATATGTTGCAAATGGCTTGCGCTCCTCCAAAATGGGCTCTAAAGTTACCTTTATGTGACTAAATTAAACCATATTTGCATGCATGATTTGTCACAGTAAATTTGAAAATTTGTGGATTCTTTTATTAAGTTCGAACTTATATTCATATGGGAAATTTTAATGTTGCTATTACATACGGATTGGGCATCCACTGTTGTTGGAGTTTTTGTTATATGATGTCGTTTTATAAAAGTCGTGTTGATTCTCGTCAGCCAAGTGATATAATACTTAGCTAACACTAACAATAAAAGTGATCCTTTAGTATGCCTTTAGTTTGCATGGTTCGAATTTCTCTAGTTCATATGACGCATCACCTTTAGCCTGAACATGATTATTCTTGGTACATTCAAAATTAGTTGCCAAAAAGGAAGTAAATTGTTTAGTTCTTAACCGAGAGCAACCTGTTGCATGAAGAGATGCATTCTTAGCTATAAATTGTACCCTGATTTCAGCATCTTTGATCTTGTTAAACATCCAGTGTAACAAACAATCCATTCATTAGATAACTCTCTTCTGCACTACGTTTTACTCCCAGCCAATCTTAAAGACTTAGAGTTCAAAATCTACTTCAGCCATCAGTGAGAACACTGGCACACTTGATGGAGGATCAAATAATGGAAGGTTAAATGGCTTCTCCGTGTCGACAGATAAGAGGAATAAGCTCGAAAATTTCAGATGTATCACCAGATTCTTTTCTAAAAAGTAGTCATGGTAGAGTGGAGGAGAGCAGTTGTACAAAATGCATTGCAATTGACGTAGGAGCTGATGATGAAAGGACAGAAAGCTCATCAGCTGCAGAGCCCAAAGGCAAACATGATAGTGTGGATGAGAACATAAGTTGTTTGAATAGGGGCAAACCACAGAGTCTTGGCAATAGTTTGAATAACATGTCTTTGAACGTTAGATTGGGAAACACAAATTAAGTAAATGCTGGAAAAGCTAATTCACACAAGCAGTATAGACATGAGAAATGGATGCCTTGCCGATCAAGCTGAAGATGCACTGGTTCAGTTGAATCTTGCCAATACCATGGTAAGTAAAGTTGTTCAGCTGTCTTCGTATGAACCATGTAACTTTAATTCTAATATTGGTTTATATTGTAGATATATACCAGTGATATAATTTTACATGTCTTTGTAGGTTGGTCATGCTGATTCTGGAAGATCTACCCTCTTTGGTAGACTACTAGACCTTTCAATTCGAATATCTCAAAAACAAATGCACAAGTACGGAAAAAAGGCCAAGATACGGGTAAACATTGCGATTTTGCATGTGACGGCTATAAATCTTTTCATTCTATGATTTGCTGTGTTCACAATTCGAGCAGGGAACAGGATCCTGTACTTATACCTGGGCATTGGATGAGACTGTACTAGAGAGGGAACGGGGAATAACTATGACAGTTATCCTTGCTTATTTTGATTCTAAAAGTTATCATGTCGTGTTGCTCGCCTCGCCTGGCCACAAAGAATTTGTTCCAAGCATGATCTCTAGGGCACCACAAGCGGATGCTGCAATTCTTTTAATAGATGCCTCGTTTGGTTCATTAGAAGCTAGTACGGACGGTATGAAGAGACAGATAAGGGAACATGCTCAACTTATCAAAATTTTTGGTGTGGAACAAATTATAGTTGCTGTTAACAAAATGGATTTTGTCGGCTACTTTAAGGAGTGATTTGATTGAATAACTTAAGATCTTTCTCTGTTCTTGTAATTTTAAGGATTCTTCTATATCTTGGGTTCCATTGAGTGCCATGGAAAAGGTCCAAAATTTGGTTGCAGCTCCTTCGGATGTTCGCTTCTCATCCAGGTGAGATCATCTATTCAGAGTTGCTCGGCTTTTTGCTCTGTGTAGACTCCTTTGTAATTTTTAACCTGAACCAAGGTTTGGATAGTAATCTCATGGAAGTAAAATAGAAAATTTGAATTGGGAAATGCAAGTATGCAATAATGAATTTAGCATTGCATGTGCTGGTATATTTTAGAGAATATTTGTGTTTTACTTTTAATTGGAATGGCTTGTACAAATTTTTTTTTTCCTTTTTTTTTTTTTGGCATCAGATAATACTAATAAAGCACACATATAGAGATGTCAAATACCCCAGTCAGGCTCAGCCTGGCTCGGCTTGGCCTGGCCTATTTAATTTATGCTTAAGCATGCCTCATGCCATGCTTGGATCTGTCTATTTTTTTATCGTGTCATGCTAAGCCTAACTCAATTAATTTTTGTTGCGTCAAGCCTTGCCCAATACTTGAGCCGTACTCGTGCCTATATCGATGTTCGTGTTTTTTGTTGTATTTTTAACTCAAATTGTCTTTCTCTTTCCTAATGTTAACTTTACAAAAATAAAAAAACAAAATAAAAACACTAATTCGTTGCAAAAGAAAGTGCATTATTAATAAAAAAAAATCTATTTTTGAGAATAACAACATTATAGAATCTTGTACGGTGTAGTTTTCATTATGTAGTTTTTTATATAAACCAAAAAGGGTAAGTATATATTAGCAATTGATAATTTATTAACAACAAAGATCTACATGATTATTTTTTTTTCTTTTTTAATGAAATCTATTAGAAATTTAGAACTTTTTTATAAAAAAATAAAATATATTAGTAAAATTAGTTTTAAATTGCATATTTTGATCATGCTTATAATTGGACTCCCAGTCGTGCTTTTAACGTGCTCATGCTGGGTCCATATCATGTCATGACCTTAACATGTGTTGGGTTTTGTTGGATTTTATGATTCAAATGAGCAGCGAAAAATTAAAATTAATTCCCACAAAACCCTCGCAGAATCCATGCAATTCGATTAGATTGATAGGAAAGTCGTAGAATCTTACCAGGATAACAAAAAGGGGGCAAAATTTCTAGAAGGAAGAAAACGGGTTCACTCCGATGACACCCTAACTCGAGCTTTTTGTATTCAAATCAGATTCAGATGTTGTTACTTAGAAAAACATCCTCTGCAGGTATCCACACAAATAGACTTTCTTAAAAACGAATTGGTGTGCTAACACCCTCTCCTTTGCGTTAAATGACTCTATAATTTTAGGGTTTTAATGTTTTTCGCCTTTTAGAATGAGAGAACGTCTTTTCTCTTATTTATTCAGCTAGAAACCCTAAAACTAGATATATATATATATATATTGACTTCGAGATAGAGTCGGATTTAAACTAAGGTAAACTGTAATTCGAATATGATTCAGAGAATCTAGATAATGTTTGTAATTCCAATATGATTTAGAGAATCTAGATAAAGTTTGTAATTCGAATATGATTTAGAGAATCTATATAATGTCAGATTCAATGAACCTAAACATATCTAGTACATTGAATCTGGACATTATCAGGTTCATTAAACCTAGACACAGTAAACCCAAAATTCGTTTTTGGTTTGTTCTAAGTATGTGATCCTGTAGGTTAACATAATGTTGGTAGTGGGCTTGAAATTCTGTTTTTGGCCTACAAATCATAAGCGGCCTCTAGCAAGACATTATGATTACCCAAGTTATGCGAATGTCAATAATCCGACATAACCTAATCCATAATAAGTATTAAAGTCCTTTTGTCATTGATAACTTGATTAAACATAAGGCATGGTTTATGTCATTCTTATACTATTCAATCATATTATTTCTCGATCTTAAGTAGACTGATATTGATAACCCTTATCAATTCATTCTAGTATGGCCATACATTTTACTTCGGTCTAACTTATCGAGAGATCCACAGTTATCTTTCTCATAATAAATAAGGGACAAATTCCTTCTTAACCACTCACATTCCTCACATGATTTACTTTATATCCAACAACAATCTATTCCATCATCATGTTAAAGATAATATTAGATTGTGTCAAAATATAGAACTTGTCATGTAAGAAACCATGATGATTTCAGGTCAGAGGACTAGGATAATACTATTGTGATGAGAATCACTTATGATAATTATTTATGCTGTATTCTCATAACGAGTCTATCCAATACATCATTTCTCAAATATGTATCTATGAGTTGACTTAGTATCTCATACACATGATTAGTAAAACATAATCATCAGTCAAACTTCATACTAGTCTTCATTCATTATTATCCCAATAATAATGACCGACTAGGGATAATTTAGAATATAATTCAATTTTTACCTAAGAGTTTTACTATCAAGTCACATACTTGATGACCTTAGGCAGAATTAATTATTCATGAAATTAAAATAAAAAACAATAATGAAAATGCCTCTTTATTAATAAAATGCAAATATAACAAAGTTAAAATGTGGTCATTACATAATTAGCCTAGGGCACATCACTAACAATATGTTTCGTGCCTAAAAGTTTTACTAAGCCCAACCCATTTAATAAGCAGGATGGGCTAGGCCTATTAATAATGGTGTCGTGCCGTGCCTGCTTTTCAAATTTTCATGCTTGTGTCGGTCTACTAAACCTAGCTCGTTTTGATATCTCTACACATACACATATGAGTTGTTCGTTTGAAATGCAGGTATCAGGGGCCTCACCTTTTGGATGAATTGATTCCTTCTAACCTTCATCAAGAGATTTTTCAAAGCCTCTACTCATGCCTATATGTGATTGTTGGGTTAATGCCTTATAAGCATGGACATTGTACATATTATTAATAAATTAAATGAAATGATATTTATTTATTTATTTATTTTTGGTTGTCATATATATTATGAAAACTTTAATAAACATCAACAAAATTTCATGATTATTAATGTAACTATAAATTCAACATTTAAGGGTTATATGCTTAGAGAAAAAATTTATAGATAATAATCAAAATAGTCTATAGTAATTAATTAAAGTTTGGGATCTTTAATTAAATATTACAAGTACAGTTCAATCTCATTTAGAATGAAATAGCCTTGTTTGGGATAAGCCTAGATCAGATAAATTATAAATCTCTAATAATCTTCCGTTACACATAGAGCATTGGGATCTTTAATTAAATATTACAAGTATAGTTCAATCTCATTGAGAATGAAATTGTCTTATTTGGGATAAGACTAGATCAGATAAATTATAAATCTCTAATAATCTTTCATTACACATAGAGTATTCAAATTTATCATTATAATGATCATTATTAGACTTATGTTTATGACGTTCTGTTTTTTAACTTATATGGTAAGATTTGTCCAAAAACGGATCATAACTTTGCATCTTAGAAACATAATGGAATAAATGGCTAGGAAAAAAATTATACAAATATAGAATCTATTCCTTCCCATTGGAATTTAAAAAAATAGTTCTCTTGAGTGATGATTTAAGACTTGAATAGTATAGCGTCCGTTCATAATAAGATTGTGAATTAACTATTTATTATAGAATGATTAGAACTCAAGGATAAAGATATAATAAGAGACGTAAACAAAATTAAACCTAGCTCTTATTATGAATTATTTATGGATGACTGTCTTACATCTAATAATTATATCAATGGACTACTCGTTAATTTTCTTTGAGTAATGATTACTATAGCTTCAAGAGTGTAGTTTCAAATTTTTTAGTAGAGTAACAATGAAACTCATAACTTTGATACATTAATTAAAGAGTTTAATTAATTGTCAAATTTATTGGACCTTGAATTATAGGTCTATAGGTCCCAAATACCACCTATATAATACTATATTGGATTTAATGCATAAAATGAATTGTACATATTTAATTTGAAATTATTAAATTCTATATTAATTAATTCATGGTAGAGATATTAATGTGAGTACAGAAAAATATTCTCTATGATATATAATATAATGTGATAAATGTTATCACATATAATTGAGTAATAGTTTATTAATTAATTATATTTAATTAATAAAATTAATTAAATATATTTTGAATTAATTAATTAATTATATTTCAGTAATATGATTATTTATATATATTTTAATTTTTTACGTGGTGGGACCACACCTTGTCTATTACAACATAGGCACAAGATTAAATTATTAATTAATTAATAGATTTTTTAAATAAATATGATTTATTTTAAAATTGAATTTAAATATATGATTTATATAAATTAATTAAATATATATATATATATTCATGTACATGAGATGTACGTGGGAATTGTTTTTGAACTAATAATATAATATATTATATATATATATTTATATTTATATACACGTACATAGGTTGTACATGAGTTTTAATTAAACAAAAAGGTAGGTGGACATGGAGCACTTCCTCCACATACCTGAATTGGAGATTTTTTCTCCTATTGTGGGTGTATGTGGTTCACCCACTAGAGAGACTAGTAGGTGGCTTTTAAATTTTAAAAATCAAATAATTAATAACCAAATTCTCAATTATAAAAGTGAAAAAAATCAGTTGTTCACATTACATTATTTTTCCTGAAAACTCTCAAGAGAAAAAAACTAAGAGTTCTTTCCCAAAAAAAAAAAAGTTCTACTATCTTATGTGTTGAGTATACAGTAGAACCAAAAAAATATGAGACACTATATTCTTATAATTTGACGCCCTTTCATTGTTCCTTTGGTGTGAAGGCTTGGCTTGAAAGAATGAGGTTTCAAAGAGAATAGCTAGGAATGTCACGCCCTGAAGTGCGGGAGGTGATGTGGTGGTTTAATTTAGTTATTAAGTGAAAATTTAGTTAAAACTTAGGTTTTAGAATTGAAATTTATTAATAGAAATGTGATAATTTAGAAACTTTTTTGAAGTAGGCAATTATGATAATTAAACAAATAAAAATAACAAAGTGGACAATGAGAAAATAATAAGGAAATAAGGAGAAAACGAGAATGGGTTCCACTAACCCACATTTGTGCATACACATAGTACTGACAATATTAAATTACAACTACAGTCCAAAATAAAGAAAAGGAAAGTTAAAGTTATACATGCCTTGATTTTTATAGTTTAAATAACCTCCTAGGTTCTCCTACTACTCGAATGTCCTGTCTGTGGACTCTTCTCTGATCCTAAGCTGATATCTACCTAGAGGGGAAAGATTTTTAAAACAAATAAAATGTGAGCGAAAGGCTCAGTAGGACTATATTTTTAAAACATTTTAATTTTAAAAAAAATTTCATTATTCAAATAAATATATAAAAAACTAACTAGAACAAATAAATAAACAGATGAAAATTTAATAAAAGTTTATCTTACCAAAACAGTTTATTGGTCGACTAGAAAGAATACCGATTTCTTTTCCTGGGCAAACCATATAAGTAATACCACCATAGTGGCCTAGTTAGGTTTCATGACTTGCCCCCAAGGTCGCACTCTACACGACTCGATCTTTGATATGGCATCATGCCCTTAAATATAATTATATATATCTTTCTATGATTATTAAAATCTCTTTTTACCAAATATAATCATTTACATTCATTATAAAGTTTGTTATGAAAATCACCTCATTTCTACCATTTATGAAATCAAGCAATAAAATCTATTTTCAACCAATCATTGAAAACATTTTTTTGTTAAAAATTCCTTTGAGGCCAAAACATTTAAAACTGGCTACCAAGGAAGGGGTAGAAGTCCTACCTCAATACTCGTGCTGGTGTCCCACACTGTAATCTCGGTCCGTTATACGTTAGCTCCACGGATCCATGTACAACCTTAAATGAAAACTAGGTCTATTAGTATCTAGCGTGAGATATTTTATGTTACTAAATTATCTCATGGTGTTCTAGTGTGCCATTTAGGTTCATGAAATCATTTTACAAGGTCAAAATTTCAATTGGGGTTCAAAACGGTGAAAACAGGTGAAAAATTACAAAATTTCCACTATGTCGATCGGCTTATCGATCGCCCTGGTCTGGCCGGCCAAAATTTTTCAGGTTCGGCCTGCCAGATGGATGAATCTGGCCTGCCAAACCCTTTGAATCTGGCCTACCAATCTGAAAAAATTCTAGAATTTTCCAGGCATAGGTTTCAGCCTCCCCGAGCCCAAATCTTCAATTTCAACTTGTTTTCTCACATCTAAAGCATGAATAATGATCATAGTTGATAGAAAAACATTGTAGATTACTTTTTAATGATTTAAAACAAGTTTTAAACAAAATTTTCAAATAAATCCAAAAATAGATAAAAATGGAGAAAAATAAAAAATCTTGATTTAAACCGTTTTCGATCAATCAAAGCTTGTATTCTAGTTATTTTAAGTTCCTCTAACCTAGATTAAAGGTTTTCTAAGCTTGGAAGAGCTTAGATTTCAAAATGCCAAGAAATTTCAAAAATTGAAAAAGTTTTGAAATTTCAAAACTAACCTCGAATCAAAGCTTTAAATCGTAGTTGTGGTTGCCAAATCTCATTCCCGAGCCTTCAATCCATTAACTCGAAGCTTGAAATTGATTTTTGCTTCAAAAATTTTGAGAGAGAAGTGAGAGGGAGTGAGAGACCGAGAGAGAGAAAGAGAGAGGATGAGGGAGAGAGAGAGTGAGGGAAAGAAAGAGGGAGAGAGAGATTTTATAAAGGAAAAAGGAAGGCAGTTTTCAAACAATACCACTTCCCACACGTAGTTTTCCAAAGTGGGACGTGTTGGTCATTTGACAAATTATTTTGTTTTCAATATTTAAAATAGCAATTAAAAATAATTAAGAGTAATTAAAAATTATTAAAATAATCAGAAATAATGTAAATTTAGAAACTTCACAAAATGATCAAATTAAGTTTAAAAATACTCATTATGGCACACTAATCTACCATTTTACATCTTAATAACATTTAATTAATTTCAAGGCGTTACAAAGAAACTCTGCTAGGTCTTCAAAAAGTTTGAAATAAATCCTTTTATGCTTTCAATGTTTAATTAAAATTATATACCTATTCCCTATAAAATAAAGTTTTGATAAAATTTTTATTTGTCAATCGATCCATTTTTTTCATTGTGTTTCATATTTAATTCCAACAAATGACATCAAAGTGGTTTATAGCGTGTATAATTTTAATTAACGTGACTTTATGTTGATACTATCATATTCTTAATGCATGTTTGTGGGCACCTTGTAGTTTTTTCAGCATTTTGATTCATGTAATGAATTATTAAATTAAGGATATATTTTTAGTCGTTAATTATATGGTCCTTTTGGATTGGTTATTTTTATTTTAATTTTGATTAGATCAAAATTTATGTAAACCCATAAGAGGGCATAGGCTTTTTGTAACTCATTAATAATATTTTTTATTTGGGTTGTTTTTCCTCCATTACAAAAATTATACGAACTCATGCAACACGTACATGAGATAAAGCAGCTACTGTTTTAATCGTCGAAGTTGGACTATGATCAATGGCAATACTCGACCTTGAGCTTTATCAGCTCTGTCTTGAGTGACTCCATAGTTAAGCCTTGAGCTCCACCGAAGCACAACCATAAGCTAATAAAAAGCCTAGCAATGATTGGCCTTGAGCCTCACGACTCAGCCTTGAGCACTACAGCTCTCGAGCGACAAACATGCTAGGACCAACGAGGCCTACAATAGTCAATGAATCACTAGAGATCCTTTCCCAGTAATGACCAATGGCTCAGAACGTCGCCACTACAAGAACTTAGTCGTATAGATTTGCTGCAAAAGTTGTTGAAGCTTGGTTGGGGCAATAGAAGTTGTAGCTCTGAAGCTTCATTCACCAATGGTGTTTGACTTGTAGTAGAGCTAGTGTTGGCTTGGAATTCTAGTAACAAACACAGCCTGAAGTAGAAGGCAGCCGTCAGGCTATATATTGGAGGTGTCGTGGAGAAGGAAAAGCATAAGATGCTTGCTATTTTTTTTAGAAATTATTGGATTTTTGGGCCTCTTTAGAACTTGGGCCCATCATATTTTTCACAACAACCTACACGAAGAAGTCCACTACAAAATTGAGCTGGGAAATTTGTTGTTACAAGAAGACCTTTGTAATTTTTTTATGAGCTGTAATTTAATTATCCAAAAGGACCTGGTCAAAAATTCATTATTTGTTTTCATCTTATAATTTTAAGCGATGTTGTGATGACGTGCTCATGTATTATAAGATATTATCTAGGAAAATACCCACTCTTAGTTATCGTAACATGGCATGTATACATTAGCATATTATTTCACATTTTATAAAGTTGATTATTAAGTGATTTAATATGTTGGAATTAATTTAATATGATTAAATTAACTGGGTTGATTTTATGGAATTTTATTTTATTATTTTATTAATCAACCAAATAATATGATTTTAGTTTTACGAATTAAAACTTTGTAGAATTCACATTAATTATAAGTAATCTAATTTTAAATTATTTAATTTTGGGTAGCTTATTCAATTCATAATAAATTTAGATTTTTAGAAAATCCGGTAATTTTAAAATAAAACACATCAATTTTAAAATAATGGGGGGGAGAAGGTAATATGATAATATAACCTATGGTCTCCACTATTAACACAACAATGTGAGATTTACGTGGCACCTTGTGATGGTTGATTTCGTTCTCCCTATAGAGGGTGTCTATTTGAATTAATAACATGGTTGGCTTCTAAGAGATAGGATTTTGTAATGTATTTCAAAATTGATCTACCCTACAATGGCAATTTTGAGTTAAGTTAATCAAATTTGAAATAGTGGATCACACTTATAAAGATATAATTAATTTGTTAATTATATCTTGACTAAAATAAACGGTTATTAATAAATATATAAAATATGAGATATTTTGAATATATTTATTAATTAAGAATGTCTTAATTTAATTTATAAATAATTTGACCTATCTTACGGCTTCTCTTTATTCATTAAATTGCATAATCGTGGAATTAGTAATATATTTTACATGTTTTTTTTTTTCATATGCACATGCATCATGTTTACTATTCCAAAATATGTTTTTTGATGTTTATGCAACTATTTAATTTATGTCATTTATTTATTTATTACAGTAAAAATATCTAATCCAATTATCGATATTCTTTCAAATGAAAAATTAACTGAAGATAATTTTATCAAGTGGAAGAGTAACATAAATATTGTACTTGTTTGCAAAAACTACAAGTTTGCCTCAATGGAGGAATGTCCTCCACTACTTGCTATCAATGCCTTTCGTAATGTATAAGAAGCATATGATTGCTAGATTGAGGCAAATTACAAGGTTCGCTATTTCCTTTTGGCTGGCATGTTTAACGTACTTAGGATGAAGCACAAAAACATGGAGACTGCTTATGAGATAATACAATCTCTACAAGACATGTTTGGAATTCTTTATAAAAAGGCACGTCATGAAGCCATAAAGGCTGTGATGAATGCCAAAATGATGGTAGGGGTCTCTGTCAAAGAACATGTTCTTAGCATAGTTAACTATCTCCATGAGGCCACAGTAAATGGGGTATTGGTAGATGAAGCGACACAGGTAGGAATGATTTTGGAAACTCTTTCCCTTGTGTTCCTTTAGTTTAAAAGCAACTATTTCATGAATAAGTTAAAATATAATATGACAAAGTTGCTTAATGAGTTGCAAACCTTCGAGTCTATCTCGAAAGAGAAAACAAAAGAAGGTGAGGCAAATATTACTGAAGCTCAACCTTCCTTTTCTACAAAAAGGAAAAAAATAAGAAAACTGAAGAAAGTGGTAGATCTGAAGCCAGAGGAAAACCTAAGAATAACAAAGGCAACAACAAGAAGAAGAGCTTAAAGGAAAAAAAACCTAAAGGAAAATGTTTCCATTGTGGTGTAGTTGGGCACTGGAGGAGAAAATATAAGAAGTCACTCTATAAACTGGGAATTCTACAATGGTTTAAAACCGTCATAGAAAAATTTCACGATAGTTAACAAACCATTGTGAAAACTTCAGTCATGGTTAAAAATAGAGTTTTCACGACAGTTTTTTACCGTCGTGGAATCTCAAAATAGGTGCCAAAATGGAGGTGTGGGAGAAGCTCTTTCACAACAATTTTCTTCAAAAATTGTCATGAAAAAGGAGAGTTTTCATGACAGTTTTGTTAAAAACCATCGTGGAAACTTCACATTCCACTACTATTTTTTAGAAAACTGTCTCGTGGAAACTTCACATTCCACTACTGTTTTTTAGAAAACTGTTTCGTGGAAACTTCACATTCCACTACGATTTTTTAGAAAACTGTCAGGCATAATGGTCCACGAACAACGCTTCCACAACATTTTTTGCTAAAATCATCGTGCAAAATTGGTATTGCACAAAAAAAAAATTGCCAAATTTGTGATTTTTCATGGGATGGCCAATCCCGTGTGTTATCCATTATAACAAGACCTTGATTGCATACAAAAATTGATGTATATTGAAATTACAAGGTATTTGCAAGATTATTTACATTTTAGCTATTTTGAACAATCGTTTATCTCATATCTCTATCTAAACATGACATACCTATTTACAAATTACACCCATTCTAATCTAACTTCATATATATATATATATATATATATATAAATCTTTTCTTCTTAAGGCTTGTATACCACTACTAATTATATCTTGCATGAAATGTAAAATAAAAAAAGCACATTTTCTTGTTGTCTTGGACACTTATATCTAGAATATAGCATTTCGTTCGGTCAGTTTGTGACATTGCTTCCTGCTTGAAGCTTCCAATCATTAAGCGCCCTAACAATATGTCATGATTAAATGAATTAATAAACAATACAATTATGTAAAACTCAAAACAGTTAATTTTATAATAGAACATTAATACTTACAATCTCGTGACTAATATGAAGTCATCACGTGTTGGGTATTGAGGGGATCAAAAAAATATATTTGGTCCTCCCATGACGAAATAAGTGCCAACATTCAATGTTCTCTAACATTGTTGGCACGAAGAATAATTTCCCCCTCGATGCTTAAGCTAATAGGTACAGGAGTGACGTGGCATGCTCTCTACAATCACTTTGTAGGTCTTTTGTAGTACTTGAAACAATCGCCGGAGATATTAAACTAAAATTATGAGCCTTGCCTTGAAGTTCACAATATTTCACTCAAAAACTACAATAAAAAACAATACAGTCAATTATTTGAAAGCACCTTATAACTCTACCAATATTTTAAAATTTACGAATTAAGGATAGAGTTATTACCTGAGGTATAGAATGATATAGTTCACCTCGATTTGATCAAAGTTAGTGAAGTAGTAAACGTCTTCATACCCGACATAGATAGGCAATTCATTGCCAATGACTTTTATCGGTATCGAGCATTGAATCATATCCTATTGCACATGGAAGAATGTGTATAAAGCCAACTACATAAATTCTAGAGGTACTGAAGCGAAGTTAAATGCAGGCAGTAGCTCATTCCCAATGGGTGTTCTAGTTCTTATTTTACCTCAGATTGTGATTGTCTTACTTTTGTAGAGCTTTTCTTTTTTTTGGCATTTCTTTCCACTTAGATCATGTAGAACATGGCTAGGTGCTCGACTCATCTTCATCATTACGACGACTTCAACTAACCTCTTCAGCCATGTGATGAAGCTTCCGGTGGCTTTACCCATAGTTGTTGCTTCAAATGTTGGAACAAGCAATTTAACTGTTCTAACTCTGGTGGTAGTGATGTTAACATGCACATTTTCTTCCCCTAATGGTCTTCCATAGACTATATCAGTTGGAAGACTCTCCATCCATGCCTTCCCAAGCACAATAAGTGCACACCCACTACTAATTCTATCCTTAACAAAGAGCTTGTATTCTTAACCTTGTTCGGGCTCGTGACGATGAGGTTACAATTGGAATTTTGGAGCTTGTAGTGCTTCTACTACATTGTCGAGAGGGTTACAAATAGACTTGAAGCTGTTACATTGTAAGATGCTATCATCCGTCGACTTGGCATGTCCTTGGGAAATGCGCTCGGTCATAAGACGTTGCAGTTCTAAAATTTCCATCTACATCTTCGTCATTCGGGAATTCAATTTCGAACCTGTTTGGAGGTCAAAGTATTGAGACTACTTTACATATTTTGATTGATTGCGAACACATCCTGACTGTTCTGGTTTCCTTAGTGCCCCGTCAATATGTCACCGTTACCTATGGATTGAAAGCTCCCTTAATATTGTTGCATCGTGTACTCATCCTGTAAAACAACAACAAAACCATGTTATTCTTAAGATCCTTCAATAGGTATTAAATTACAAATTAATAGTTTGTGTCAAATAAGCTTACAATCAAGTTCCTAATTGCTACTATTCTTGGATTTTTAGACTGTCCATCGAGAGCTTGATATGATTTTACCCACAACTCCACTCGTGTTGATAGCACACCTGTCTTAGCTAACTATATTACACTATGTTAGTAACATATTAATGATAAAATAATTGATATATGTAATACAAATAAGAAATTAATGTACCAATGACTACTCGAGCTCTCTATACCTAACTTGGCCAACCATAGAGCAATATTCATTTTTTGCTTTTATTTTTCTTGCATTTGATGATAGCAGTTAGAATTCAACAAAACATCGATACCCCACAAAAGCTTCTCAATCGTCATCGTGTATGGAGGGATAGTAGTATACTACCGTAGGAGACCGCTTATATACATTTTCATCCTCCTCTAGAAGGGAAAGATATGGCTGTATAAAAATAACATAGAGGTCAAATCTAAACCCCTATGCTAATTTGCCACAAACTTTCAAAGCCTTTTTTCTATACCAATCCTTGACTATGAAAGCTTCGTAAATCTCTTTCGAAATTACATCTTTTATTTGTTCCAAATCCTTATACCTCCAATCTTTAATCCATATAGGAACATGTTCTCGACTAAGGACTCCAATCCAACTGCCTAATTCACGATCGGATATGCCTTCTGGTTGGCCTTTTGAATCAAATGTCACTTCTATTCTTAAAACTTTCTTTTTCATTTGATGAACTTTTTTCATCAAAGTAGCTCTTCGCTCAAAATCTACTTTAGGATCGAATTCGGTTCACCATCGTGGCTTACTACATTGCTTTCCCTTGCTATATTAGGAGCAAGATGGAGAATACTCTTTGTTCTCCTTCTCATAGTGGTTACTATAAATCTAGCGAGACATTTTACCTTTTCAAAGTAAGCAAAAACTAACACACACATACTAATATTAAATTACAATTGCATTCAAAAGAGTATAAACAAATAATCAATTCTAACCAATAATAATGATCCATTCTAATTCACATATTAAAAAATTCACATATTATAAATTCGCAAATTAGAAAATCACATATTATAAATTCACATATTAAAAAATCACATATTATAAATTAACATATTATAAATTCACATATTATAAGTTCACATATTATAAATTAACATATTAAAAATCACATATTATAAATTCACAAATTATAAAAACCATCGTGAAATGCTTAATCTTACAAGATAGTTTTTTAACAAACCGTTGTGTAAGCTTAAATTTCTACAATGGTTTCTTAAAAAACCATCATAAAAAAATGGTCAATTTCAACCTTTACATAGGTTTTTCTCTTCTACCTAGGGTGGCTAGCCCATGTGTTAAACATGCAATGGCCCAAAATGTTTACATATTCCTATTTTCATCATAAATATAACTATAAATAGATTTCCCAAACCTTTAAAAAAAAGTTAAAAATGAAACAATGAAATATATTTAAATAAACATATCATACATTTGTTTACATATGCTCTTTTTCTCTCTTTTTTTTTTTTCATTGGTTTCTCAATACATATCCATTTCACATCTTCACAAAGCAAGTGTGATACATCATCTTTAAAATCATCTATCTCTTCAACTGGTGGCAATCCCTCTATGAACGAAGGGATGTCCGTGCAATCGTCGACAACTTCGTCACTATCAATAACTACTCTTGGCTTCATCGGGACGACTAGAGACAATTTCATGTCTTGGGGATCTGTAATATAAAAAAACTTAGATTGCTTGTGATGCCATAATGAAGGGATCATTCTTGTATCCCAATCTTCTAAAGTCAACCACAGTGATGCCATCATTATTGGTTTTAACATAGTTATTGTCGGCACAATTACACTTAAAAAGTGCTATGTGCAATCCACCATAATCAAGTTCCCAATATCTTCAATAAATCTAAAGTAGTTCATGGTCCCATATACTGGATTCTTGTCCTTGGCGGAGGCAATATGCATAGCCTCGACACGAAGAGTCGTACCGCTATTTTGAATAGGATGCTTTTCATCTCTTTCGCTAGTGTAGAAAGTATAACCATTTATAGAATATGATGTATGTCCTGTAACTTCCGACGATGGTCCTTTAGCTAGGTTCTTCAAGTCTTGTGACATGCCTCCATCTTCTTATGTGGAGCACTTACCATAGATGTGTGCTCTAATACACAACTGAAGGGTCCGGTTGTGTTCATCTTGTAACCACTTTTCATTTCTTTCACCTTTTGGATTTGCCACTTCTAATTCATTCATATGCACCTCAATGAATGGCTTTACTTCTTTAGCATTGTGCAAGACATAAAGACTAGCTTGCTTCCACTCCCCTCGATTTACTGAGGAAGAATTGCCAATAGATAGTCTCATAGCCTCAATGTTTATATCTTTGGCACCCTAATTGCTCCCACATTAGACAAGTACTCAGAGCAAAATTCAATCAATCGATTCTTCAGATATGTAACTTTCTACAATACATCCCTCTAGCCAATTTTAGTGTTAGACATGTATGCCCTAAGGTCTAAAAATGTAATATGTTTTTGGAGATATTTTTATCAATAAAAAATTTATTTATTATTCATATACCAAATTGTTGTCCTCTTTACGTTCATATTTGTTGGATGTATAATAAGCAAACAAAAGTTTGAGACTGTCAGTCTAAACCTTTAGAATTAGGCATATGATGGACAAATTATGCAGAAGGGATGATTCTATAAGTGACGGTCTAAATTATAAGATCCACAATTAAGGAAATAAAGTTGGGTGCTTTATTTATGCAAAGACTGTTATGTTGTTTATATCCCTAACAGAAGATGGTTTGTCTTGGCCATCGAAGGTGGACTCCGTAAATAGAAACAATGATACATTGTCATAGGTGACGATGTATTGGATTAGGGCATAAGTAATTGATTTGGATTAATAATTCTGTCTCAGCAAATTAATTCACTTTTGACAATTATATGTGTTATATCTTAATCCTAAGATGAATAGAGGGTCTGTTATCTTGACTTATGTTTTTTGATGTACCAAAGGGTGACATCCATATTTTATGATGGTATGCATGTCAGTACGTTGGAGACATGACTCTAGATAACGTAGACTTATTATTCATAGATATGGAACCTATATCTCCTCTTTAAGAGTCGATGATATCCTTTTATATGCATTATCCTGTAATCGAAAGACTAGAGCGCTCAACCATTTAGATACATAAGTGTAACCGAATGGTATATTGTCCTTGGATAGTAAGTTTTTTGATGGTGAGATAATGGAATGTAAGAGAAAAATAATCAATAATGTAAGATAGAATTTATCATTAAGTCGATTATGGATAATCCTATGAGAATATATTATGATATGTCATGGAGACTTAGCTATTCGGGCTTTGTAATTCTATATAGCTCGAGAGTTTGAACTATATAGGTTCATCAGATCCCCTTTGCTAGCTCACAATAAATCCTGTAACGATATAGCATGCTTTTTCAATAAATTGATGACTTATGTTAAATTATTAGATGGGTTAAAATTCAATAGGATCAAATAATTCATGTCTGTTTATCAGTTGAATTAATATTATTAAAAATTAATTCAAGATAAACTTGTTGAAATATCAAGAATATTTATTTTTCTAGAGATTATCAACATATTATTGTTTTTATTAGATAACTTTTCTATTGGGTTATATGAATTAAAGTTGAGGCTTTATCCTAAGAATCTCGGGTGGGAAATAATAGATTCACAGGGATCATTTATTGTAAGTTCTACAGGCCAGTCTTTATATCTAGCCTGCTGATGGAGTAAGTTCAACAAGCCAATCTGTCAATTTGGCCTACCAACTGAACGATAATCTGATCATACGTTTTTATATGATTTTTTCAAATATTAATCTAGATTCAAAATTTTGAGGCCTTCTTTGATAAGGACTAACTCTTGGGCCTAACCTTTATAAATAGGGAGTGAGACTTATAAGTTATTTAGATTAGTTGAAAAATCTAGAGTGAGCACTCTATCTACAAGTCTCTGAAGCTCCCTTGAGAGCTATTGTTCATAAACTAGGAACCTTAGTTAAAAGTATTTCTCAACTAGTTGGAAGGAGAGTCACCAAAGAAGAGCTATACGTTGTACGCCCACACGCACTCCTATCATGGACAGAGAATAGCAAAGAAGACCAGTTGGTTGAGACTCTTTTAGAATGCCTTTCATTTCATCGATTGCTAGAGCTCTTTGGCATAAAAGGTTAGTAAGATCTGGCTAATTTATACACATAGCGTGTCAAAGTTATATTTTGGAAAATACTCTGGCATAAAAATTATTAAAATTTTCACTGCGTACTATTTTTCTAACATTTTGGTTCTTCACGTAGCCCTTCAAAACCTTCATATATCTTTTAAATGGGTACATCTATCTCAAATACACCAGTCTGCATAACTTAACTTCATGTACTAAGTGCACCCTTAGATGAATTGTCAAAAAATGTCGGTGGAAAATACTTCATAGGCATACATAAGGTTTGCACCAACTCCTATTGTAGTGAATCTAGCATAAGTGGATCAATTACCTTAGAGCATATTGAATTAAAGAACGAGCACAACTTGGTAATTGCAAATCTCACATCCTTTCTTAGAATTCCCCACAAAGCAAGTGGTAGTAATTGCTGAATCAACACATGACAATTGTGTGTTTTTATACCAATAAGTTTCAAATCCTTTGTGACACCAACTTTTTAAAGTTTGAAGAATAGCCGCCTGGCACTTTCAGTGAAGCAAGCCATTAACAAAACTTTTTCTTTTCTGCTCTTGATAACATGTGCTTCATCAGAGATAAGTAAGTGCGATTCCCTCTTTTCTTGGGAAACAATTTAGGCCTAATCTCCATTTCCATGAGATCCAACCATGCTTTTGCACCATCCTTAGTCTTGTCCAGAATGTCAAGCAATGTGCCCACTGTGGATTCATACACATTTTTTTCAATGTGCATAATAACATCCAAGCAATGACAAACAAAAAGTGTCTTCTAGTATGGAAGATCAAAAAAGATTGATCTTTTTTTCCATGGTCCATCAATTAGCGGCTTGTCCTTTCCTCTCTTTCTCTTCCCTAATACCACTTTTATATCTTTTACCATTTCAAATATTTGTTCACCCATGAAAGGACGAGGAGGGTCTCTTTCTTCACTGTTGCCATCAAAGGCTTTCTTTTATTTATGGTAACGATGATCTCTTGGATACCATCTTTTATGACCAAGAAAAATGGTTTTCTTACCATTCTTCAATCCTTTGTGAGATGTTTCAAATAGGACAACCAATAGAACTCTTTACTAAATAATTAGATAAATTGCCATATGCGGGCAAGTCATTAATTATCCATATCAACATTGCATGGAGTGTAAACATCTCTTCTCAGTAAGCATCTCTAACTTCAACTCCATTTTCCCACAAGCTTTTAGGTCATTGATTAATGGTGCCAAGCATACATCAATGTCATTGCCTAGTAAGTGAGGACCCGAAATCAATAAAGACAACATTAAAAACTTCTGCTTCATACACATCTTTGGATGGCACTCCCAAAACGACATGTCATTTTGGGATTTTTTTTTTAACAAAAATCTAAAATTGTTGAAATTTTTCCAAAATTGGACAAAAAGACTTCTAAAGTCAAAAAAATCTCTAAAATAAAATAAAATAAAATAATAAATCTCCCAAACATTCAAAAGATTAAAAATATCACATCCAAACAAAAAAAAATCCAAGTGATTCCTTAAAGTAAACAATTTTCAAACAAGAAATCATAATAATCATTCATTAGGCACTTTATGTCATTGGAATTCCTTAGTCCTTCTGCTACAAACAAAGTTGCTAGTCTATGATAAAATTCATAATCATAAATATCACACTAAGATTTTCACATAAAATATGCTCATAAGTCATAATTTTCATTCATGTGACACATTAAAATCGTCAAACGTTACATAACATTGGTTAAAGAAAATAACGGTTGTTACAACCCTCCTTTTTTTTATAAAAGTTTCATCCTTGAAACTTAAAACAATTAATGGTACTTAATTCTCATTTCTTCTTCTTGTTCCCACGTAGCTTGTTCTACATTGTGGTTACACAAAAGTACCTTGACTAATACAATCTCTTTATTCTTAGGGCCTTGACTCTTCAGTCTAGAATCTCGATTAGTTTCTCCTCATAGCTAAGATCTTCTAGTATCTTGATGGCTTGAGGCTTGATTACATGAGTCAAATTTGAGATGTACTTCTTCAACATTGAGACATGGAAGACATTATGGATAGTTGACATACCTGCCGGTAAATTAAATTCATAAGCTACATTACCAATCCACTTCACCACTTCATAAGGTCCTACAAAACTTGGGCTAAGCTTGCCTTTCTTCCCAAATCTCATGAGTCCTTTCATTGGTGCCACTCTTATGAATACAAAATCTTCGACAGCAACTCTGAGTAGTCTCCATCCTTTCCCAAATCATTTTCACAGCTTTAGTTGTTTCATTGACAAAATCCATTTTCTCTTTAATTTCCTCTTCCATCATCTTCTTTTCCTCAGTTTCATGCCAACAAATAGGCGATTTACATTTCCTTCCATATAATGCCTCATAAGGTGCCATCACAATAGTTGCCAAATAGCTGTCGTTGTATGCAAACTATGCCAATGGTAGCATCTTACACTAGCTTTTCTTGTAATCAAGTGTATAAACACGAAGCATGTCCTCTAGGATCAAATTTGTTCTTTTTGTTTGGCCATCAGTCTGGGGTTGAAAAGCTATGCGGAAACATAACTTCATAACCAATGCACTTTGTACACTCTTCCAAAAATAGGAAGTAAATCTACTATATAGGTCGTAGATGAGACTTTAGAATACCATGGAGCCTCAAAATTTCCTTGACGAAGAGTTATGCAAGCTGTTCCATCGAGTAGGTGATTCTAATGGGAATAAAGTGTGCTATCTTAGTCAACCGATCGAATACTACCCATATAGAGTCATACCCGTTTGTAGTTCCCGATAGGCCTATGATGAAATCAATTACAATCTCCTCCCATTTCCATTCAGGTATCTAAATGGGTTGCAGGAGGCCTCCCTATCTTTGGTGTTCAACCTTGACTTGCTGACAAGTCAAACATTGCTTTACAAACTTAGCCACATCACGTTTCATGCCAAACCACTGAAAGTCATCTTTCAAGTCCTTATATATCTTTGTTGCACCTGGGTGGATTGAATAAGGAGCATTGTGGATTTCAGATAAGATCCTTTACTTTAAATCATCGACTTTGGGAACACACAAACAATCTTTGAAAAATAGGGTTTTGTCTTCTACTACTCAAAACCTTTCACATTTTCCTTCCTTAATTTCCTGTTTGATCTTCAATAGGCTGGCATCTCTTCCTTGTTTTCTTCTGATCTCATCATATAAAGTTAGGGCAAGAGTTAATGCCAATAATTGTTCCATAATTAATTCAAGACCAAAGTCTAGGATTTCTTTCCTTAAGGGTTCAGACATTTCTTGTATTGGCATCAAGGTCGCAAAAGACTTCCTACTTAGAGCATCTGCCACTCAATTTGCCTTCCCTGTGTGATAGAGGATTTCACAATCATAGTCTTTAACTAATTCAAACCAACTTCGTTGCCTCATATTCAATTCCTTCTGAGTGAAGAAGTACTTCAAACTCTGATGGTTAGCATAGATTTTACATTGAACTCCATATAGGTAGTGTCTCCAAATCTTCAATAAAAAAACTACTGCCTCCAATTCAAGATCATGGGTAGGATAGTTCTTCTCATAGTCTCTTAGTTGCCTTGAACCATATGCAATCACTTTATCATTCTGCATTAGTACTGCACCAAGTCCTATTTTTAAGGCGTCGCTGTATATGACAAATCATTCTTTGCCTTCTGGAATCGCCAAAATTGGAGCCGATGTTAGCATTTTCTTTAGTTCTTGGAAACTCTTCTCACAATTGTCTATCCATTTGAATTTCTTTCCTTTGCAAGTCAGGTTGGTGAACGGCAAGGCTATCTTAAAGAAACCTTCTACAAACTTTCGGTAATACCCAACCAAAGCTAAGAAGCTTCTTATCTCGCTTGCATTCTTGGGCTGCTTCTAGTTAAGAACAGCTTCAATTTTAGTCAGATACACCATAATTCCTTCCTTGGAGACAACGTGACCTAAAAAAGATACACGGTCAAGCCAAAATTCATATTTAAAGAATTTGGCATACAACTGATGCCTTTTTAAGTTTTCAAGCATGGTTCTTAAGTGTTCCTCATGCTCTTCTTGACTCTTCGAATACACTAGGATGTCATCAACAAACACTATAACAAATTTATTAGGGTAATCCTTGAACACCCAATTCATCAAGTCCATGAATACTATAGGAGCATTTTTTAGGCCAAAAGGCATAACCATAAATTCATAATGACTATACCTCGATCTAAAAGCTATCTTTGGAATGTCTCCTTCCTTTATCCTAAATTGGTTATATCCTGACTGCAAATTGATCTTCAAAAACACCAAAGCACCTTTCAACTGATCAAATAAATCATTGATCCTTGGCAGTGGATACTTGTTCTTTATAGTAACTTTATTCAACTCTTGATAATCAATGCAGAGTCTCATAGAGCCATCCTTTTTCTTCATGAATAGTACAGGAGCTCCCTATGGACAATGACTTGGCTGAATGAAACCTTTTTTGAGAAGCTCATTTAGTTGAGCATGTAGTTCCTTCAACTCCACTGGGGCCATTTTGTATGGTGCCTTAGAAATAGGATTTGTGCCTGGTGCAAGCTCGATTTCAAATTCAATCTCTCTTTCCAGAGGTAAGTCTAGTAGATCTTCGGGAAATACTTCTAGAAATTCCTTGACCACTCGAATATCTTCAACATCTACTTTTTCTTTTTGGTTCTTATCTGCAATGTTGGCTAAATAACCCATGCATCCACTAGCCAGTAACTTCTTTGCCTCATTAGCTGACGGGAACATTCTTGGCTTCTTCCTTGGTTCACCCATGAACATGAACTGCTCTTCACCTTCCAGTTCAAAGATCACCCTCTGTTGTCGACACTCAATTGAGGCATTGTATTTCCCCAAGAAGTTCATCATGAGGATCACATCATAGTCATGCATGTCGAGTACAACAAGGTCATTATAAAGTTCTCTATCCAAAATTCTTAATGGAACAGCACGTAAGAATCGACTAGCTGACATCACTTCCCCTCGAGGGTAGTGAAATAATAAACCCATGCCCTATGCATTCCCCATTTCTTTCTAAATTTTTGGCAAAAGATTTAGATACAAAAGAATGGGTAGCACCTATATCAAAAAGTGCATGAGCATTTTTTTTGTTTATATAGAGATCTAACGTGTGACAATGTTTAAGGTTTCTGCTACAGCTTCTTCCTTGGTCATGGTGTAGATTCGAGCATTGGTAGGTGGGGCTTCCAATCTTCCTTGGTGGATAGCAGGTCCTTCAAGGGCTGCTCACATACTATAGAGTTGGGTAAAAGGTGCTTTTTAATGGTTTTGAGGATGGATGTTGTTAGGACAATTGATGGAGATGTGGCCTTCACAATCACAAGTGAAGCACTTGTTGGTGCCTAGATGACATTCTCTTGGATGTAGGTTCCCACATTTGGCACATGGTTGGATCTGCTGACATTATGTGATACTGTTGGTGTTGCCTATTGCCTTTCTTTTTATTGTTTTGACCCCTCTGATTTTGAAAATTACCCATTCTTTTATTGCTGTTCCAATTCCTGTTATTGTGGTTGTTGTTGTTTCCCTATGGTCGATGGTGATTATTCAAGTGGTTACCAAACTGTCTGTGTGACGACTGGTTCTTTCTATCTTTTGGTAGATATTCTCCACCCAAAGTACCGCACTAACTAAGTCCTTCTGAGTACGGAGTTGTTGGGCTCCATCGATAACCATGGTAATTTTAGGTCGAAGGATTTTAATTAATCTTCTTATCCTCTCTTCATTATCTAGAACCATCTCAGGGCATAAGCAGGCAAGTTGATTGAATTTTCCCAATACTTCAATTACAGACATATCACCTTGTCGTAGGTTTTCAAGCTCATTATAGTGCTTCCAAGTAATATTCATGTAAGACAATATGAGCTTAACAAAATCATCCTAGGTCATCTCACTAACATTCTGGCTCTGCTCAATTCTTTCCCACCAGATACGAGCTTCCATAGTAAGACAATATGAAGCACATAGAACTTTTTCATTATCGATGAATTCCATCAATTTGAGAGTAGCCTCTGTTGTCTTTAACTAACCTTGAGCCACCAATGGATCGTTGGTACCTTCAAAATGTACAGGTTTAACACGCCTCCATCTAACTAGTAGAGGCTCCTAAGGCACTGCTTTTTCCACCGCTTGAGTTGTTGGGGCCAAGGCTTCTTTTTCTTGTTGTTGAGGGGTAGTTAGTGTGGCTTCATTTTGTCCTTCCCTTCCTTAATCATTGCTTCTAAGTTCTTCTATCTCCTTCTGTTGATTCTCAAGCCATTTTTGAAGGTCTGTAATTATTGCCATCAAGTTGGCATTGGTCGAAATGTCAGCTTCGGCCACAGCTTGTCAACGGGGTCTACCTCTTCTACCTTGGCCATTCATATTCGCTTCTTGCTAGTACACCATAGATTAATGAATTGGGGACATGATCCCAACTTAGAATGGAATTAGCATCTTATTAGCACATAAAATTTACAAATTTCAAATACATAGTAGGTTCATTGACATCTATACATAAAATTTACTTACTTGGAGGATTTAGGATAGACGTGTGGTGATGTGTATTGGAGATGAAAATTACTCTAATACCATATCTATAATGCCCCCTTACGGACGTCATAGAAACTATAAACTTATATCATTATCTCTTAATTATTTGACGGGAAAACCTAAACTTATAAGTTTTATCTAGTTATTAACCTAGGATTTTTAGTATAAAGTTTTTTAATTTACCATGTGAACAGGTGGATTAAAATTTTAATTTATTTTTAAACAATTGAATTATTACTTAGTATGAATTACTAATACTATTCAGGATCGCATCTTTCAAATAAAAGTAGTACTTACTTACCTTAAACTGTTTTCCTCCTTGGTTAGCCCAACAAAATACCCAAGGTATTCGACTAACTGACTACCTGCAAATATAGGTAGTTCGTAAAAAAAATGAAACATTAAGGTAAATTACAATCCATAAATTATTATAAACCAAAGTCCATAAAAATATCTTATAACGTGCATAATTAAATTTAAACATAGCAATATTAAAATTTTATTTCATGTCGTGACTCCATGATCCACACCACCATCCTTGCGCATATATCTATCTTTCTATCCTCTATCTATAGCTAAAGCCTTACCCTTATCTGCAATATAATTAACTTATGTAAGCATTAAGCTTATAAGTACATTATGTAATCTCACAAAACAGTGTAAAACCTTTAACCATAACATGAATCATCTCATCATTGATATAGTCAACATAGTGCGTATAGGACACTTTGTAAGAACATATCTTCCCTTTTCTTATTTAAAAACATTCATTTATCCTTTAGGGCCCTCGTGTTGCACCATTAACATCATTAGGGCGCGTCGTCACGAGAGGAGAGGGGTAGCTAACCAAACCAAACGTGACAAGTCCACCTTGTAGGACAAACACCATTATCATCATCATAATCATCATTAGGAGTACAACGCCTTAATTATGTGATACATATATATACATATCTTTTTGTGAAAACGTCATATGCATCATGAAACAATGATGAAAACATCCCTAAAAAGACATTCCTAATAACCGTGGTAAAAGGAGCCTTTTGAATGAGAAATGTATAAACATTAATAATCATAATAAAACATATCATTTCTCAAAACTTTTCGTATTTCTTAATCATGTTGCAGGTGAGAATATACTTACTTATCTTGTAGCAATTTTACTTAACCACTTGCAAGTGGATGGTTTACTTGCTACTTCTAACAACTCAAGCGCCTCATACTTCTTTAATTTTAGAACATGGTAATAAAAGAGACATTCTTGATATACGAACATACTCAAAATATAACAGTCAACATTATTACAACAAGCAATTCCATACTTGATCAATTAAACTAGCTTATTCTATTATCACCATTAAGACTAGTTCATAATCTCAACCCGGTAGCCAACACTCTACAATTTTTATTAAATCATTAAAAAATTCCAATAGCTTTGAAATTTTTATACAACATTCCTAACATGTACATATATCACTAGAATAAATTTCATAACATTTAGATTGGTTTAAGTACCATTTTCATATTTTTTTTTTCAAGACACAACTCAGTTTTTGGATGAGTAACCTAGACAGCCAACATTTCATGATTTTTTAAAATCAAACAAAATTTTGAATGACTTGAAATTTTTACCACATATTCTTAACATCCATAAGAATCACCAGATTTAATTTCATCACAATTGAATCAATTTAAGCTATTATTTCATATTTTAAAAGTCATAACTCTATTGTAAGAATTTTGATTCAAGCAGTAATAATCAACAAATTTTAGAAAAAACACCAAAATTCCAACAGCTTTGAAATTTTTACAAGACATAATAGACATATAGACCTAATAAATTATTAATTTCATCAAGTTTGAGCAAGTATAAATATTTTTCTTACACTTTAGAAGTCACAACAACAATTTGCCACTATAAACAACCTATGGGCAGTCAACAATCAACGAATTTTATAAAATCATAAAAAATTCCAATTGATCTAAAATTTTAGCATAGCATTCTTAACATCCTAACATAGTATCAGAAAAATTTTCATTACATTTGAGTCATACTAAGTAATTTTTAACTATGCCAACTTTTACAAAAAATTGTAGTAAAATTACCAAAACAATGAGTAATATTTATTCTATGATTTATTTATCTAATTTTAACAGATGCATGTAGCTAAAAATTTGCAAGAATAAACTAGACATATAAATGAGTATTCACAAATTTTTCTAGCATTAAACACATCATATAACATCATCAAACAAATCATCACATTTAAATGTTGTTTAAAGACCATAAGAACAACATTTAGTATAAATTCTCAAACAATTCAAAATAGTTTATATGAATCTGAAATTTTTATGGGAGATGCCTAACATATAGATATACAATGCCCAAAAATTTTTTTATTAAAATTTCATGTCAATTCTTCTTGGAAAAAAATCCCAAAATACATGTTTTCACCTAAAAACGTGATTAAAAATAATTATTCACAAAAGTTTTGTTTCTTAAACAAAATCAAACATTAAATCATATAAAATCATTCCTCAAACAACGTAATATCATAGTAAAATTTTTGTAATAAAATCGCTAGAAAACTAACCTAAAAACTTTGTCAAAAACTCCATTTTGGCCCAACGACAATTTTGGCGAAACACACTATATCTTGTTTGTTTAGCTTCCGGTTTTAGAGGAATACTTTGTTTTTGCTATAGGAAAATCTTGCAAGTGTTGAGGATGGTGTTTCAGGGGGCGTATGTTATCATGTGTGGTAAGTGGTGTAAGGTGGCCGTATGTGTGTCTCGAGCTTGTCTCGGCCGTGAATGAAAATGATAGGGAACATGAGAAAGTGGACATGGGATACTTAGAATGGTTTGCAAAGACTAAAGGAGCAATTGTGATTATGAAAAGTAAACTTTTAGAGGCCAAGGAGCTTGGTTTCAATATGGTGTATCGTATTCATCGGTAGAAAAAAATGTGGAAGTGAGAGCGAGAGGAGAAAATATTAGTGCAAGAGTTTGAATCTTGTGGACAAGAGGTTGTGGGCTATCATGTGTATAGTTGTAAAAGTGATGGAACCAAAAGAGATAGAGCAGGTGATAAGTTGGTTATGTGAAGATGGTGCGTGCTAATGGGGATGGAATCTACAGAGTTGGTAAACTATCCTATAACTTATATAATTGAACCCATACGAAAAGTATGGAGGTTCTGGAGATAATGGAGGAGTATAGGCATTAAAAGTTGAAGAAAAATGGTTTAAAAATTGATTGAAACCAATGAGTTGTTTTCTGCAACTCGAATCATGGGAAGAAGAAGCTCTAAACGACATGTCGTTTGGAGTTTTTTTCCTTTTTTTTGCTTTTAGCCCCCCAAAAATGACATGTCATTTTTGGGTGGCACTCCCAAAACAACATGTCATTTTGGTTTTTTTTTTTACGAAAATATAAAATTGTTGAAATTTTTCCAAAATTAGACAAAAAGACTTCTAAAGTAAAAAAAAAATCCCTAAAATAAAATAAAATAAAAGTAAATCTCCCAAACATTCAAAAGATTAAAAATATCACATCCAAACAAATAAAATCCAAGTGGTTCCTCAAAGTAAACAATTTTCAAACGAGAAATCATAATAATCATTCATTAGGCACTTTATGTCGTTGGAATTTCTTAGTCCATTAAATTTCATAATCATAAATATCACATTAATATTTTCACACAAAATATGCTCATGAGTCATAATTTTTATTCATGTGACACATTAAAATCGTCAAACGTTACATAACATTGTTTAAAGAAAACGATGTTACACGAAGTCAATGGGGAGGTCGTAGATGAAGCGATAAAGGTAGTGATGATTTTGGATACACTCTTGTAATGCTTAATTAACTCATAATTAGCCAGTAATAAGCATTTTACGCATCTATGCATTTAACAAACATATGTTATTGAATTGGAGCATATAGAAAGCATATCTTACAAGCATGAGTATTTATTATTTTTAAGATTGAATCATGTATAAATGTGCTCATATTCATAAGTATGACATTGTTTTATTAATATATAATCTAACATGTTTTAAAAAGGTTCTAGTTGCAGTGAAAAGTTTGATTTCCTGGTAAGGAAAATTGATGTGCTAAATAGTTATGAATTGATAGAACAGTATTTTTCCATTTCAAATACATTCTAAACTAATTTTTTTACCCATTTATATATTTGAAATATATAAATTTGATTGGAATTGAAAGTATGCAAAATGGTACAATTTGATTGGTTTGTTGACTAGGTTATAGTAAATTGAACTACTCTTACTTGATTTAAGTGGCTAGCTATTAGATAAATTCCCTTATTTAGCACTCTTTCCACATGTTAAACCCAAGAAAAAGATGGCAAAAGCTCCCAAGCAAGCTTCTCCCTTTTCTTACCTAATTTTACCCTAGTCAAATAAATGTTCATTTTTGCATCTTTCTTTTGCAAGCAAGTCTAAAAACGTCCAGCACTCTCCCCACTTCTTCCTCTCCATTTTCCATGTCCTAAAGTTTACAAAACTTAAACAAGACCATAAAATTTTGGGTTACATAAACTAGTCCCAAGTTTTCGCAATTTTTAGCTTGAAGTCAAGTGTTTTGACCTCCAATAGAGCCCTAACATTAAGCCCTAAGGGTAACCACTATATTTATGTTTCTTATGATGAAATGAGGTTATTTTTTGTTATATATGATTATAGATGTGGAGAAAGTAAGCTAGAATAGATTTGAGCTCAAACTAAGCTAACTAAGTTAGTTTCTTTGCAAAATTGATAATCATGTGGAATCTGATTATTTCCTTTATTTTTATTGATTCAAAGTGTTTGTTAAGTGATTTTGATTGCTTGCAAATAGGTGGTAATTAATTAGAATGTTATTTATGAACTTATGGAAAGAAAATACAAAAGTAGGTTAAGTGGCAAATTAAGTTTGTACCATGCTTGATTCTTGTGTATTAGGTTATTTTTATAAGACTCTATACTTCCCTCAATGATATTTAAAGTTTGGAAATGTTAGTGATTCATTAAAAAACTTAATTTATCGAAAAAGTTGTAAAAATTATTATGTGTTTGATAATTTGTAATTTGCGGCCAAGAATGTATGGTTATGTATGTTTGTTGAGATGATAGAACACCTAATCTATATGCTTAATATATTTATAATAATATAGCATGTTCCTTGAACATAAAGGTGCATTTTGACATTGTTATACTTAACCCATTTTATGTTTGATATAATACAAAACCCTTATAATATGAAATTATAACCCAGATCAATGAGTTTGGTTTATTAGAAGTTAAATGGTATATAATTTTATAATGTAAGGCCTTTAGCATATCTTATCTTCTAAGAGGACTAATCTTTTTACTCAATGCAAATTGGACACGAGATAAGTAGAAACTTCTATTTATTGCATCACAAGAACTATGTCATGCTATGTTTTAAGGTGCATTGATTTGATTGTTGTTACTTGAGAATGATATAGATTGTTGAAATGCAATCATGATTCATGACATTTACATTAAGACATGTGATATGATTTAAAAAGGAAATGAGATTTTTAACTAAAATAAGGGTATGATGCTTAATTGGTGGGCGAGTAGGCACGGGATGCGGGTGGGACCAGCGGACCCAACAAAAGGTGGTAAATACTTTGAGATCAAAAAGCCAAGATAAGAAAAGCCACAAAGACTGAGACTGAATACGACAAATACTTAAGATCTAATGACCAAGATGGAAACCCCATATTATTGCTACTACATTGGTGAAATTATGACAAAAAAATTCCAAAAACCATGGCCTATCATTATCAGTTAAGTATCACACTCCAAGGGTACCGGAAAAAAGAAAGAATTATTGAAAGAAAACTGATAAAAGAAAATGTCTAATTGCATTTGCATTCAATGTTTATGTCCATGATTTAGTTTCTACTTACTGAGCTTTTAGCTCATTATAATTCTCATGATGTAGGTGAGGGTGTACACGATTAGGGGTTGACCGAATATCTAGAGAACTACCAAACAGAGATTTGTTCATATGCCATGTTTTGGATATGCTTTTGCAAGATACCTTGAAACTCTATTTTGTAAAACTTAGCAACTCTATTATGGTTTTATGAATAGACATATATTACTGAATTTGGATGTGACAGCATAGTTTTGTTCATATTACTAAGTTTGAATAATGTATATATTGTAAATAAAAAAATGAATGAAACAACAGTTTCAAAACTTTTTTATACTGAAATGAATATTTTAAGTAAACCATAACACTTATAATGTAATTGAAAGGTTAATACTTCTTATCCTAGCTAAATAAGATTTACATGAGCTCATTAATTAGCTTCAAGGGTATTACACCTCTACCCTGTGTTCCTTTAGTTTAAAAGCAACTATTTCATGAACAAGCTAAAATATAATATGACTTAGTTACTTAATGAGCAACAAACCATCAAGTCTATCTTGAAATAGAAAGCAGAAGAAGATAAGGCAAATATTGCTCAAGCTCAACCTTCCACTTCTACTAAAATGAATAGAAAGAGGGAGAAGAAAACTGAAGGAAGTGATAAGTCTAAAGTTGGAGGAATGCCTAAGAAGAACAAAGGCAACAACAAGAAAAAAAGCTCAAAGGAAAAGAAACCTAAAGGAAAATGTTTCCACTATAGTGCAGTTGGGCAGTGGAAAAGAAAGTGTAGGAAGTATCTTTAGGAGCTCAATGAAAAAATAACAGTGGTAAATCAAATTTACTCGTTTTAGAAGCTTGTTTAGTTAAAGTTGATACTTCACCTTGGATAGTTGATTCAAGGGAAACTAATCATGTTTGTTCTTCTTTGTAGATGCTTAGTTCTTCAAGAGAGCTTATCAATGGAGAGCAAACAATGAGAGTGGGAACAGGTGCAGTTGTTTCGGTAAGAGAAATGAGAGTTGTTAAACTTTATTTTGGAAATAAGTTTTTATCATTGGACAATGTTTATCATTTCTAGTTTTCATATAAATTTGATTTTTGTTTCTAGGATATTTGAACAAATGTTTTATGTTTATTTTAATGGTAATTATGTTAGTATTTCTAAAAATAGTTTGGATATTTATTCTACATAGTTGGAAAATAAGCTTTACACATTAAGGCCCAATCAAAAATCACTATTCAATATTGAAATGTTCAAAGTTGAAAAAACAAAACCCAAAAGGCAAAAGGTTTCTTCTAATAATGAAGCACACTTATGACATCTTAGGTTAGGTCATGGAAACCTTGACAGGATTAATAGATATTAAAGGACAGCCCTTTAAGAGAATTAAAAGTTAGTTCTCTACTAGTTTGTGAATCTTGTCTAGAAGGAAAATTGACTAAAAGTCTTCTCTGCAAAAGGCAAAAGGGCCAAAAACCACTTGAGTTAATACATTTAGACATTTATGGTCCATTGAATGTACACGCACATGGTGGTAACGAATACTTGTTCACATTTATTAATGATTATTCTAGGTATGGATACATTTACCTAATGCAAAGGAAATCTGATACTTTTGAAAAGTTCAAGGATTTCTAAGCAGAAGCTAAAAAGCAATTAGGAAAGTCGATAAAGACTATTCAATCTAATCGAGGAGGGGAACACCTTGATACTAAATTTAAGGATTATTTGATAGAACATGGTATTCTATCACAACTCACTGCATCTAGAACACCACAATAAAATAGTGTTACCAAAAGAAGAAATCAAACATTGCTTGATATAGTCAGATCTATGCTTAGCTACTTATCATTACCTACTTCATTTTAGAGATATGCACGGCAAATCATAATGTATTTTTTTAATCTAGTTTTATCTAAGTCTGTTCCAAAAGCACCCTTAGAGTTATGGAATGGTCATAAACTTATTATACAATATATCCGTATATGAAGGCGTATGGCACATATGCCAAAAGGAAAGACCGAGAAGCTAGAAGCACATTCTAAAGCATGCTTGTTAGTAAGATATCTTAAAGGGATGAGGGAAGGTTTGTCTTATAGTACACAAGAGAAAAAGATATTTGTATCTACAAATACCACTTTCCTTAAGAATGATTATATGACAAACTATAAACCTCATGGTAAAGTAGTACCTGAAAAGTTACTTTCTAGTCAGATCAGGTCGCAATCGACAACCTTTATCAAAAGACAAAATTAGGAGACCACATCTCTAGATCAAGATGTCATATGACCTTGACGTAGTGGGAGGTTTGTTAGACCACCCACTCGCTACAAGGAAAATGGAGAAGCACATGTTGCTATCTCTAATAATAGAGAGGATGATCCATTGACATATTATCATGCAATGGAAGATTCTGACATGGAGAAATAGATAGAGGCTATGAACTTTGAAATAGAGTTCATGTACTCCAATTTAGTTTGGGAAGTTATAGGCTTGCCTAATAGGATAAAACCCATAGGCTACAAGTGGATCTCTAAGAAGAAAAAAGGAATGGATGGGAAAGTTAAAACTTTCAAATCTAGGCATGTGGCGAAGGGATACACCCAAAAGGAGAGAGTCAATTATGAAGAGACTTTTTCGGCCATAACCATGCTTAAATCCATTTGAATTCTTTTATCCATTGCTGCATATCTTGATTATGAGATATGATAAATGGATGTCAAGACTGCCTTTTTGAATGGCTATCTTAAATGAAGCATCTACATAATGCAACTAGAAGGGCTTGTGGTCAAAGGTCAAGAGCAAAAAGATTACAAGTTACAAAGGTCCATTTATAGACTTAAGTAAGCTTCAAGATGTTAGAACTTAAGATTTGATGAAGCAATCAAGTCTTATGGTTTAGATCAAAATATTGATGAATCTTGTGTATACAAGTACATCAAAGATAAGAAAGTGGTCTTCTTAGTTCTTTATATAGATGATATTCTACTTATTAGGAATGATCTAGGAATATCATCTAATGTAAAGATAAGGCTCGCCAACTAATTTTAAATGAAAGTTTTGGGAGAGGTAAGTTATGTTCTTAAAATTTAACTCATAAGAGATGGCAAAAATAAACTGTTGGTGCTTTCTTAGGCATCATACATTGATAAGGTGCTTGTCAGATTTTCAATGCAAGACTCTAAGAAAGGTAATTTACCTACATGCCATAGAGTTTATGTAGCGACCCCACCCCCCGGGAGAAAAGAGAGGAGAGGAGCACCACACATCGTTCGTTCATGCATGTGAAGATAGGCCAAAAAATAATCAAATCTTAGCTCAACCTTAATGCAGAAATTATCATATCATTAGCAGCAAAAATATTAAGATTACAACACTTATACAAAAGTTAAAAAATCTCCTAAATGTCCTCTATAACAATTCTTAGTTTCTAATAACATCAAAGAAATACTTAGAAATAAATATTGCATCTTAGACTCATCATAGGACCTTGGACCATTCTTGCTCAGTCATCACATCCTTACTTGGAAGCTCACCTGCATCATGAAAACTATATAAGCACAATGCTTAGTAAGTAAACTACAGTAGTTCCACGTAAAAACATACTTTCATAAACATACATTACTTTTAGGTTTTTGGGCCCGTAGCATAACGTTAATCTCAAGCAGTCATAACCCTTAATATTCATTCATAGATGGTCCCTATCTTGGAATAGGCTTCCTCAAGGATTTGACCATGAAAACACACATAACATTGGTTGGTTCATGACAATAAGAGAGTTCATATCATACTCATGAAAAATCATCAAAATCATCTTTAAACATATTCATCAACATACATAACTTTAAAACATGATTTAAAACATACTATTGTTCAAGTGATGTCGTGGAGGGTATACTTACTCAAACCGTTTAGTCATGATCATCTTAGGTTCTATACATCATCATTCATTCATTCTCACATCACATAAAATATCCCTTCATATTATGATGAAGACCATTGAACACCTTCATGATTTTCTATCCTCTCTTCATGCATTCATACGTCTCCTTAAATATTGTGTTTCCTTGATCTTTTCTTTCTTTTTCTCTTCTTGGTTTCTTCCTTATTCCCTCATGGTTCATCCCCTCATTTCTTAAGTCTCACATAGACATCTCTCTATAATATCTTTCTTTCTTTCCTCTAGCTCACCTATTAGTCCCTCTTATTTTCTCTCATTCTCACTCTATGCAACAAAATAAAGAAAGAGAAGAAGGAGAAGAAGAAACGTGCAACAAAATGGGTGAGAGGACTTGTGAGAGATATAAAAGGAGAGAACAATTTTGAGTGAGAAATAAGGAAATAATGGGATAAAGAAATAATAATCAATATGTTACAAATGTTATGCCAAGATGAAGTGTATCCATGAAAGGTAGAGACAAATTAGAGGAAAGTCAATGGCTCAATAGAGGAAAATATAATGATAGTATCTTGACTATATATAAATAGAATTCTAAATAAGTTAACCAATCATTCAATAAAGAAATAAACGAATTAAAGATAATTTCATATTCCAATATTAGCTCCACTTGCCTAATTTCAATTATCAAAATAGGAAACCCATCATAAATTCTAATTATCATTAAAAAGTCAACTTTCAAAATAAAATGATAATATCTTGACTAATTAGAGGCAATTTACATGTGGGATTAGAGGAGAATTAGGGGAAGAATTAACAAATTAGCTCCTACTTACCATATATCAACTTTCAAAAGTAGGAAACCTTATCAATTAAATTCAATCAATCAAAAGTCAAACATTTCATTTCCTTAAATGAGGAAATAAATCCAAAAACATGCCAATCAATCAATAATCATTATCCAATCACATAAAAAGTCAATTAATACCCCATATGGAATAAGGCAAGAGAAGATAATATGCCAATAAATCAAAATTATACCGTAACAAACACACTCACATATACATAAATTACGTTAGTCATTATCCACTTTTTCAAAGTCATACACGGCCACCAAACATTGTAACTTACACATATAGTGCACATTACATTAAAACAAATATAACATCAATAAAATAATATATACTTCCCACTTGCTATTCATACTCACGCAGCAGCTATAACAATTACACACACTCATATATATGATTTACATTCACACAAAAACACATATAAATTATAAAATATTAATAGTCATTTTCTACTACAATTATACAATAGTATAAAATATTGTGCACATTACATTAATATATAACATAACTTTCCTTTCTTTTATTTTTATACGAATTAACCTTATATATAGAAACATATTAATTCTTATATTACGTAAAGATAAGTATATATATAGAAATATTTATATCTAGAATATAACGTTTATATACATATATATATATATATTACTTGTAAATTAACTTACAATTAACATATAAATTAACGTTTATTTATATTTAGAAAATTTATATATTTCTATATATATATAAACGTATTAATACTTATAAATTAACATACAAGACATATATATAACACCTTTGCATGAAGTTCTATAATCCCATAAACGCATGGCAATTTCATAAGTAAAAAATAAATAAATAAATAAATGCATAAGTGGTAAAAATAAAAACACATATTCATATAATCTGAACTAGACCCCTAGCTTAAAATTTAGGGTGTTACAGTTTATATTTTAAAAGAGCAGTGTCCTAAGATACCTCAACAAGAAAAAAAATATGAGACTGGTACCCAATACATTTACTATAGGAAGTCTAATGTATGCTATGTTATATACAAGACTTGATATCTGCTATGCAGTGAGTATAGTCAGTCAGTATCAATCCAACCTAGGATTAGATCATTAGGTGGGGTTAAATACATTCTCAAGTATCTTAGGAGAAAAAGTAACTATATGCTAGTATATTCTAGTGAGAATTTAATTCTTACTAGATACACTAATTATGATTTTCAATCAGACAAAGACACACATAAATTTATATCTAGGTCAATATTTACTCTTGGTGGTGGAGCCATAGTTTGGAGAAGCATTAAATAACCTTGTATTGTTGATTCCACTATAGAAGCTAAATATGTAGCAGTTTGTGAAGTAGCTAAATAGGCTATTTGGCTTTGTAAGTTCTTAACAGATATGGAAGTCGTTTTGGGTATGAATAAACCACTCACACTATATTGTGATAATAGTGATACAGTAGCAAATTCAAGAGAACCTAGTAGCCACAAAAAAGGAAAGCATATACAGCGCAAATATAATTTGATCAGAGAGAGTGCATCGAGGTGATGTGGAAGTTGTGAATATAGAATCAACTTGCAAAGAGACATGACTTGCAAAGAGCTTCAAAAGTCATTTGGAAGGCTTAGGGCTAAGAGACATGTCTCACTTGCTTTAGGACAAGTGGGAGATTGTTACGGTTAATGCACTATAAGCATGGACATTGCATATATTTATAAATTTTAAGTGAAATGACATTTATTTATTTTTGGTTGCCTATGTATATTATGAATACTTTAATAAACATCACTAAAATTCCATGATTATTAATATGACTACAAATTTAGCATATATGCATTAAATGCTTAGGGATAAATTTAGATATAATAATTAAAATAGTCTTTAACAATTAATTAAAGTTTGGGATCTTTAATTAAATATTGCAAGTGCAGTCTAATCTTATTAAGAATGAAATAGTCTTATTCGAGCTATTAATGTAGAGATATTGGATTGAATGTATTTTATAAATAAGATTATATAGGATTAGACTAGATAAATTATGAATCTCTAATAACCTTCCGTTACAAATAAAGTATTCAAATTTATCATTATGATGATCATATGTATGACAGTCTCAATCTTGATTATTTATTAGACTCATATTTATGACGTTCTGTTTTTTTACTTGTACGGTAAGATTTGTCTATAGACAAGTCAAAACTTTGCATCTTGAAAACATAATGGAATAAATGATTGAGAATAATATTATACAAATATAGAATCCATTTTCTTATTGGAAGTTAGAAAAATAGTTCCCTTAATTGATGATTCAAGACTTGAATAGTAAAGCGTTCATTGATAATAAAATTATAAATTAACTATTCATTATAGAATCATTAGAACTCAAGTATAAATATATAAGAAGAGAGGTGAACAAAAATTGAACCAAGCTCCTATTATGAACTATTTATAGAGGACTGCTTTATATGTATTGATTATATCAATTGACTACTCGCTAATTTTTTTGCGTAATGATTACTATACATTCAAGAGTGTAGTTTTAGGTTTTTAGTATAGTAACACTGAAACTAATAAATTTGACACATTAATTAAAGTGTTTAATTAATTGTTCAATTTATGAAGCTTAAATTATAGGTCTAAAGGTTTCCAATGCCACCTCTATAACACTGTATCGAATTTAATGCATAAAATGAATTAAATTTAATTTAGAATTATTGAGTTTTGAATTAATCAATTTTTACTAGAGATATTAATGTGACATGAAAAAATGTTCTTTGTGACACATAATATATATGATAAATGTTGTCACATATAACTAAGCAATAGTTTATCAATTAACTATATTTAATTTATAAGATTAATTAAATATCTTTTGAATTGATTAACTAATTATATTTAAATAATATGGCTATTTTGATATTTTTTAAATTTTGTGAGGTACACGTGTGTGGTGGGACCACACCTTGTCTGTTCCAACATAGATACAAGATTAAATTATTAATTAATTAAATTAAATTTTTTTAAATAAATATGATTTATTTTAAAATTGAATTTAAATATATAAAATTTAGTTTAATTAACTAAAGATATATATTCATGTATGAGATGTAGGTGGAAATTGTTTTTGAACTAATAATATATATGTATATATGTGTATATATAGATACACACACGTACATAGGTTGTATGTGAGTTTCAATTTTTTTTTTTTCGAAAAAAGGAAGGTGGACGCGCAGCACCTCCTCTGCATACTTGAATTGGAGATTTTTCTCTTATTGTGGGTGTATGTGGTTCACCCACTAGAGAGATTAGTTGGTAGTTTTTAAATTTTAAAAATCAATTAATTAGTAACTAAATGCTCAGTTATAAAAGTGAGCAGTTTTCATGTTATGTTATTTTTCCTAAAAACTCTTGAGAGAAAAAAACTAAGAGTTTTTTCTTTAAAAAAAAGTTCTACTATCTTATGTGTTAAATATATAACAAAACCAAAAAAGAGAGAGATAATTCATTTTGCAATTTGAAGCCTGCTTGTTGTTCCTTTGGTGTGGAGGCTTGGCTTCAAAAATTGTAGTGTCAAAGAGCAAAGCTAAAAAACCCTAATAGATCTTCAAAAAGTTTGAAATAAATCCTTCTATGCTTTCAATGTTTAATTAAAATTATATACCTATTTTCGATAAACAAATTTTTGAGAAAATTTTCATTTGTCAACTGATCTGTTTTTCTTACTGCGTTTTGTATTTAATTTCAATAGTGATGTCATTAAGTTGCCTTCACTTGGGCGGGTGTTTGCCTGTGGTAAATTTGAAGCCGGAGCTCATTGGAGTGGATAGAAGGTACCAGTTAATAATTAGCCAACTTGTTTAGCTAGTTGTCCTAGAGAAGGAATGCATTGAGTGACAATTAATCATATGGATATTGTATTTAAGTAGTCTTTTGCCCTATCTCTAGAAATAAAGACTGATCTTGACTTTACATAGTATTTTTTTAGTCTTGTCTACATAAGGAGCATCATAAGTTGGTTCTGTAGTGTAATTTTCTGAATTTCTGGTTATTCAAACATCATCAAGACTTATCTTAATGAAGCTTTCTCATATATTCCAACGCTGAGAAAAACCTGGAACTTTCTACTTGGGAAGTAGGAATACTAGGAAAAAAAATCGGTAGTTTTGTGTAAGCGGGCTCTTTTCATATATGTCATAAAAATAAAACTTGATTGATTTATGCCACTGAAAATATAATTGCTATGCCACTAAAAATATAACTACAACAAAAAATCATATCAAAAATAGAAGGGGAAAAAAAAGATCTCTCCCTTGTCTCTCCTCTCTTTTGCTCTCCTGCTCATCCACAAATGCCATCTCCTTCATCGGCGAAGTTGGAGATCAGATATGGTGATAATCTTCCCCGCTTGTTGAATAGCTTCGATGTCGTAGTTCAGGTTGCAACATCTCCAACCTTTCTTCGTCGGCGATTTGCTCGTGGAGGCTGCAACTGTGGACAAGATTATCGACTCTATGTTGGTTGTTGCGTCGAAATGACATTCGGTGATGTTTGAAAAGCAAACCTATACGGCAGCGAAACACGATCAAATGTGGGGTGAAGAGGCAACCAAATAAGTGTTTGAAAGGATTTTCTCATAGATTGGGATCATGGCAAGGGCTCGACAGCATCTTGGAGGAAGCAGGCGCCAAAGTCATAAGGGAGCAGCTCGTCACCAGAGTTACAGAGGGAGCAAGCACCTAAGTCACTTGTTGCCGAAGTTTGCAGTGGAAGAGAGGGAGAGAGGGGAATTGTATGGGAGGGAAAAGCAGAAGAGAGAGAAATAGAGGGAAAAAAAAGAGAGGGAAAGTAAAAAACTGTAATGTAATTTGGGTATTTTAGTCCTACAAATAATTATTTTTAATACAAAATGACACAAAATACAAGAGTTTTTCTCTTATGGTAAAATCAATCCACATAAAAATACGTGGCATCCCTCCTAAATATTTGTACCTTCTTTGTTAGGTAAAACGGTCTCAGATGCATAAAACAAATACTTTATTGAGCGAGATTAATGGACTCAAAATAATCTCCTATTAATGTTTACCTCATTTAGCCACATGCAATTCCGAAAATCTTTTGAGTTCATATACTATTTGAGGTTTTTTCTTCGTTAAACAAAAGTAGGTCTTCTATTTTCTTACTACGCTAGTGAATGTCAACCTCAAATGAGTGAACCTTTCAATTAACTCGTTTCCCTCTTCTTTATTATATCGTATGGTGGCAATTTTGTTATGCTCTAATCGTCAAAAAATAAATAAACCAACAAACCTTCTGTTTTATCTTTTCATTCATCACGAGGTTCACATGAGTTGAGAATTCTGTTTTTTGTTATTTGAGTAATGAACAATGACTTAAGGAAAAAAAAAAAGAGGGAAAATAAAAAAAAAATAGGTTTAATATATAAAAACTCCTTAAAAAATATTACTATTTGTTTTAGGAGTTTGAATCTTGGTGGTTTGAATTTTTTAGGTTTTAAACTGTAATTCAAAATCTAAACACCGTAAATTCAAGTCATGTTACAAAGCATCTAATTATAATAACCTAACATATTAAAAATAATAATAATAATACTAACCAACAGGCAAAAAATATATATACTAACCAACAAGGCAGTGAATATGTAAACTAAATTAAGCAAAACTATAACTTGATTTTCGACTTGCAAGTAGACTGCACAATCCTAGAAATAATTGAAAAGGACACGTGGCAAGTGCTAAGAGCCGTGGCACGCATCTTCACAAACTTTAGTAAAATAAGTTTTCCTTGTAGAGCAGCCGTTGACGTCAAGTTCAAGCTTCCCGCAGCAACATCATTGAAGAAAACCGGATTTGAGATAATTTTTGCCACCATAAGATCAGTAGAGGCAGTGATGTTAAGCTTTCCATGCGCAGGGACAAGATTCTGATCTACTGGAACTTCAGCCACAACGTCTCCACGATAATTAACATAAGCCGTGTTGTTCTTGAACTTGAAGCTTTTGACGTTTCTGTGATTGTTGATTGTCATGGTCATGTTTATTGTGATATTGTTGACGGTAAATATTGAAAGCAAATCAATGTTTTCTAGACCAATAGGGTGGACAGTGATTTCTGGCTCTTTAGGTTTGAGGATTGTGAAAATCAAGGCTGTGGCGACCAAAGCCACAACGATCAAAGAAGTTGTTATTCCACAGCAAATTTTTAGGCCTTCCTTGATGATTTCATATTTAATGAAAAGCGGGAATTGTAAAGGAACAAACAAGCTTTATTGTGCTTTAAAGAAGGATGATGACTAAAAGACTAAAGAGACAGCAGAGGAAAAAAAAAAAAAATCTTTTCTGAGATATACTACGATTACTTTGAGATATACGTGCATATATAGGATGCTATAAGTTGCCTATTTGTCAAATTCTTCTCTGAAAAGGACTCGGATTCCTTGAAGAGGCGGAATTGTCAAAAAAGTGAAAAAAAAAAAAGAAGAAAAACCCAAATATGGGTTATGTCGCTTGTTGTTGGAATAGGTGATAAGATATTATCATATAACGTTTTTGACTCCAATATTATAATAGATTTTGTGGATATTACAATAGATTTAAATTTTGAAGAGTGATTTACAACTTATACGCTTGCATGAGGAGTTTGTATTTGATTTTATTACTTAACTGATATCCTAAATAGAAGAGAAGATAAATTAAACTGGAAATAAGCTAAATTAAATAATTACAAGCTAACTATAAACTGTTTAAATTAAATTTATCAATTATTGTTATCACGAAATATCAGATTTCCCTCCTTTCAAAAAGGAAATATCAAATTTCCCCCAAAAAAACAACTAAATACCAATTTTGTATAAAATTATCGACAGTTTCTTTGATGTTAGCTATTTTAACTCGTGATACATAGTTCTGTTTCCTTTGTTTCTCTCTAAATAACTTTAATTTTTTTGTACACTCTTCTTGTTCAATCACCAAAGTTTTCTTATCAGCTAATTGTTCTTACTCATCCCTGCTAGTACGAGACTCTCCTTCTTCATCAGCTAATTTTTTTATGTCATTGGTTTGGAAGATATGATTATGGAGACTCTCCTTTTTCATCAAGTAAAAGAGGAAGAAATTGAGAAGGTTCATTACAACACCTTGACGGACTTGCATGTTTTAAACTCTGGATTTGTTCCAGATATCTCTGCTTGGTTGCAAGTGTGATAGTTGGACTACTTCTTAAAAAATCCTTGGGTTTGCAGGTTCAAACGATAATTTTTTCCGAGACTTGGGTCGGATTTGTTAATCATGTACAAGGTTTCATGATTTTTGTTCCAATTTTGTAAATTCATGTGCCTTCAACTGGTTTTGTCAAGAGAAGCTGCCATATAGAAAGAATTTCATGTAGTCATTCTTTCATTCATTATTAGTCACTCATTAAGTTAAAAAATTATGTTATAAAATTTAATTTCTGTTCTTTTTTTAATTTGTTCCAATTTGTTTGGTGCTTGTGCTTACATAAAAATAGTTTCTGACGATTGTTTATCAATAACTCATGTTTCATGTTTGTGCTTAATCTAATTCGCAACTAGGACATGAAAGTTATGGACACAGGGACTAGGGATGATATGACATTCACCAGCTCAAAGAGATGAAAAACGATCTCTTTTCTATTTTAATAAAGAAAAAACCTCAAATAGTATACAAACTCCAAGATTTAATGAATTGCATTTGACTCAATTAGGTAAACAGATCCTTGCTCAATGAGGACTTTGTATTATGAGTAAACTTTTAAATGACTCGTTTTTCTCCACTCTGCTTTCGTTGTACGGTGGCAACTGTGTTCTGCGCTAATCATCAAAAAATAAATAAAACAAACCAATTTACTGCTCTGTCTTTCCATTCATTAGGATGTTCATGTAAGTTGCAAATTCTGCTTTCCGTTCTTTGATTGTGTGGTAATTCTAAATGTTTATAGAGATATTAGATAGAACATCATGCAGACATTCTTTTATTCCTTGAAGAATAAAGTGGAAGTTATTTTGTCAGCAGAAAAACATATGTTATACTGCATCATCTTTTTAATTCTCTACTCAAAATACCACTTACCATCATGAGAATCTCCACCAAAACTAGCCCTTTAATAGGGGAAAACAGGAAAACTAGAAAGCAAGAGGGAAAAAGATGAAAAGAAAACGTGTTCAATTTGTAGAATTCAACTTGTGATTAAAGACTGAATAAGTAAAAACTTTCAGGCATCTGGTGGCCTTGGACTGTTTGATGGTCAAGATGATTAAACCAATTTATTGGCCAGCAGCAAACGCCTCGACGGGGAAAGCCTTGGTGATCCCTGCAAGGCTCTTGAAGTGAATTTTCCCGGTAGGTGGGTCATCGACAACTATCTCACTGACCGGAGGCCACAACATGAGCTCCTTAGCCTTCACTCCTTTGAGCTTCTTGATTTTCTTCTGCCCAATATAACCAGTGATCTCAGTGGGGTAGCTTACAAGCTTGCTAATGATTTTGAAGTTGTGTTCCACTTCCTTCTTCTGCAAGATCCACAAGTAGCCAGTGGTCCTCACAAAACCGGCTTCGATCACGTCAGCAAGTGGCAAAAGCCCAGCAGAAGTCCAAACTCGTCTAGCAGAGCAGCTGCCATTTTCAAGCCCTCCTCGTGGCCCGTCTCAACGATTTCTCCTTCCTTTTCCGCCACGGCTGATTTGGGATTTTCTTGTATGTCTCTAATCAAGTGATCAGTTTTATTTTCTTTTCTTTCAGGTAGGTATACTTTGGAATGAGGGGCTATTTATTGTCACCTCATAACATGCAAGAGACTTCGAAAAATCCACCAAAGTTCGTATATGTATGTTAAACTAACTATAATGAGTAGAAATATGAGCTATTTAGTAGGGCTGGCAATACAGGTTCCGACACGACGACACGACACGAATCCAACATGATTTTTTGCGGGTTAGTGTCGAAAAATTTGACCACAGGTCATTTTAGTGTTAAACCGAAATTGACCCGTTAAAAAACGGGTCGGGTTTGGGTCAACCCATCTGATACTAAAATGATCCGTTTCTGACCCGTATTTAATTAATTAAATTTAAAAAAATTAATATTATTTCATATATAATATAAGCACTTAAAAAATCAAACCCTACCTCTCTTATAACTCATTTTCTTATTGAAGTGGTATGAAACTCTTCTAATTTTATGTTTTTTTTAATATTATATATATTAATATAGGCGGATCATAAGTGGGTTGCGGGTCACAATCGGGTTACAGGTCAAAAACGGGTCGTGGGTCGATACTGTACAAAATAAACGAGTTGACACGGTTCGTGTTTGTGTCAACCCGTATCAAAACGGGTCGTGTTCAGATTGAGAATTCTCAACCCGTTCGTGTCACAGGTCGGGTTAATGTCGACCTATTTTTTTGTAAAAATTAACTTTAACCCGACACGAACCTGACCTGTAAACCCATTTTACCACCCCTACTATTTAGGATGATACCAGCAAGTACTTTAAATATATAAATAGCATTATATAAGTCAAGCGTAATGATTTTCCTTGAACTTCCGATTCAGTTCCTAATTATTATCTTCCGAATTTTTGGATGATCAATTAAAAGTCAAAAGCTTGTGTGACATAATTGTAATAAGTTGCTTAGTCTAATCTCTACGTATACATTTAGATTCCTTTCTTTTTATTTCATCTTTTGGAAAAACTAGTATGTATGTTTGATGAGACTATAAAAGTATGCATATTTTAAGGTTTAAGATCATTTAATTATATTTTTATTTCCTGTTAAACCGTTTAATCAATAGCACTTTTGTGTTAAACAGTAAGTTTGTGTGTTAGTGTAAAAATATGTTTCATATATATTTTTAGTGTAATTTTGTGTTTAATAATATTTTCGGTAATTTTTAGAATTATTTTTATATGTAAAATATTAGTTTAGTTTGAAATTAATTAAAACTGTAAAACTAATGAGTGGTACTTTTATTTTAAGTCTTAATCTGTCTTGTATTGTGTTTTAAATTTGTAAATATATTTTATAATATTCTTAGTAATTTGTAAAAATATTTTCTTCCTAAAAATTATATTTGTGTCAAACCGAAAGAGCTCGAAATTTTAAAAATTTTTAATTATTTTTAGTAAATTTATGTGTTTTAATGTAAAATAATATTTTTATAATTATTGTAAATATTAAGTTTGTAAAATAATTAATTTTGTTTTAATTTTGTTTTTAGATTTTAATTCTAGAGTAAAAACAAAGCAAAGCGGTATCAAAACAAATAAAATTGGACAACAGATTTATTAAAAAAAATCAAAAGAAGCTGAATTTGTCTAGTGTACTATACGTGGTGAACAGCGATTGGAGAGTTCATTACATGTGCCAATAGACGCGCATCAACCGATAGGCCGTGCTAGAGCTACGCTAGATTCTATACGGGTGTTTTCATGTAAGCTCGGTTATGGCCCACAGCTATTTGTCCAAACAGCTCGCTAAGCAAGATTCGATGGTTGAGATGAGTTATCGTGGTCCCAAGTTTCTCGTGTAGTCTAGCCATCCAATCAAGTCAAATCATGGACATCCATGGGCCAGAATCTTGGCGCACGATGTTGTAATAAGCTGTAAAGCAACGGATCCCATCTCAAAATTTGTATTCTAAGGAATGTTGAACTGAAGGAGAAAAGGAGAGAAATATTTTACAAATTGCATTTGCAAGTTGATTAGAATGGACAAATAAAAATAATTAAATAACAATGAAATAAATAAAATAATATATAAATATTAATAAAATGATTACAAATAGTGAATTTAATTCACTATAAAAGGGAGGTGCACATCCTTCAAGCACCTCCCTCTTCCCCTCCTCTTCTTTCTAGAGCTAAGCCCCGTGCTCAGCTCAGTGTTCCTTTATGAAGAAAATGTTATTAGAGCACTTTTTCAATCCCATTAAAAATATTAAAATAAAATCTAAATTAGTGTCGAAAGTTTGATGAGGCAGAAAGATAATCTCATATGTATAGTAGTTTGGTATGATTTTTAATTATATATGTGCATTATAATGTTTATATTTTTTATGGAAATATTATATTTTCCAAGTTTTTAGTAATTATTGTTAGTATTGTTATGCTGTTTATTTTTACATAAATTCAGTCATACTTTCCTTATGTAATTGTGATGCATAATCAATGTTAATAATAATGAAATAATGCTTAATTTTATGGAATATCTTTTACTGTAGTATGATGTAACGTCTCAAAATTTATTAAGTGATATTAGTATACAAAGTGGTGAATTAGTGTGCCATGATATATTTTTAAACTTAATTTGGCTATTTTGTGACATTCTTAAATTAATGTTGCTCTTGACTATTTTAATGATTTTCAATCACTTCTAATTATTCTTAATTATTATTTTAAATTTTTGAAACAAAACAATTTATCAAGTATCAACCACGTCCTTTTTTAAAACTGTGGGCGGTACATGGTTTCTTTTACTGGCTTTGCTTCTCTCTCTTTGTTTATTTAAACTCTCTCTCTCCCTCTTTGTTTTTCACGTTCTCTTTCTCTCTCTCTCTCTCTTACTCTCACTTCTCCTCTCATATTTTGATTTAAAAATCAAGTACAAGCTTTGGTTTTCAGTTGATTGGATGCTTGGAAACGTGCTTGGACAATCAAAATACGATTTGAAGATTAAATCAAGGTTAGTTTTCAAAATTTTAAAACTTTTTCAATTTTTTAATTTTTCTTGTATTTTGAAATTTAAGCTCATTTAAGTTTAGAAAACCTTTAATCTAAGTTAGAGAAACTTACAGTAGCTAGAATCTAAACTTTGTTTGAAGAAAAACAGATTTAATCAAGATTTTAAATTTTTCTCTATTTTTCTTCAATTTCAAGATTTTTCAAAATCTTCGTGCAAATTTTGTCTAAATTGGTTCAAAAGTGTTCTATAATGTTTTTCTACCAACTATAGATGTTTTTCACGCCTGAGAACTGATAAAAACAGGTTAGAATGAAGATTTGGGCTTGGGAGGCTAAGAACCCGTGCTAGAAAATTTTGGAATTTTTCTAGATTGGCAGGCTGAAGTTCATGTTTGGCATGCCAGATTTATGAGTTCAGCAGGTCGGATTCATATGACCAACAAGCCGAACCTGAAAAAGTTCAACCGACCGGACTTGGTTTTTTGACAGACCGAACTGCACAGTTCAACCGGCCTAACCAGGTTGACCGAAAGGCTAATTGGGCATGGTGGAATTTTGTTATTTTTCATCTTTTTCACTGTTTGAATCCCGAAAGAGATTTTTAAACCTCCAATATGATTTTGTGGACTTAAATGGCATACTAGAACACCATGAAGTAGATTAGTAGCATAGAATATCCTAAGCTAGAAATTGATGAGCTTAGTTTATGTTTAAGGTGGTTTGTGGTTCCATGGAGCTAACGTATAGCGGAGCGGGACTGCAATGCTAAGTCACAATGTAGGATATTAAGGTAGGACTTCTACTCCTCTTTCTTGGTAACCTTGTCTTTAAAGGATTTTGATCTTCAAAGGAATTCTACCAAAATGTTTTCAATAAGTGACATAACGTTCTAAACGTTTTCAAAAAGGGACTTCTGGCCACAACATGATTTTCTTCGAAATGATTTCCTTCAAGGTAATTTCTTCGAAATAATTTCTTTAAAATGAATTCTAAGGAGCGGTTTAGATAAACCTCTTAGCAAATTTTCTTTAATTGTCAGAGGATGCTTGCTCATAATGAATCAAATAATGAATATAATTAAGAACACTTGGTAAGTGGATTTTAAATAATAATAATAGAAATATATATATATATATATATATGGGCATGATGCCATATCAGAGATCATATTATATAGTGCGCAGCCTTAGGGTAGGTCCTGAAACCCAACTAGGCCACTTCGGTAGTGACTATCATGGTTTGCCTAGAAAAAAATGTAAAGGTACTTTTTGGTCGAACATTTTTGTTAAGATTTGTTTAAATAAATTTATTCAATTATTTATTCATTTATTTAATCAATTAAGTATTTATTTATTTATTTGTTTGTTTGTTTGTTTATTATTTAAACTTTGTTCTAATTATTTTTTTAAAAGGTAAATTTTGTATTTAAAATTAATTACCCATTTTTAAAACCTTAGTCCTACTAAGCCTTTTGCTTAATTTTTACTTGTTTTCAAACTTTTCCCCCTCTAAGTGAAATCCAGCTTAGGGCCGATGGAGAGTCCATGGCCCGAACTCATGAACAATAGATGACCTTGAGTAAGTTAGTAGCTGTAGTAATTCAAAGCATGTATTATATAAATTTTATTTCTCACGATTGGACTATGACTGTAATAATTTATTGTCGATACTATATGTATATACATACGTTATGCGCTGGTGGGACCCAACACGTACCCTTCTTGCCCTCTTTAATGTTTTATTTCAATTTATTTCTATCTTATTTGTTAAATTATTATAAATGTTTGTTAAAAAAAAGAGGATTTTAAATTATCAAGTTTTATATAAATAATTAAATTCTTAAACTTATGTTTTTATTCAAATTTCTTCTTAATTAACTTAATTTACCTACCACGCACCTCCCGTACTTTGAGGCATGACAGAATGGTATCAGAGCTTAAGGTTATGAACCTTGGGAATTGTGGACACATAGGTACGACAATGAAAAGCCTTTGACAGTCAATTTTGTCTCTAGAATTGAGAAAGGATGGCACCTGGACGTCATCCAATTATGGCTGACGTAAGTCCCACGATTGAGGAATGCATGATAGGGACATCATTTGTCGCTTTTGAAATTTTTGAAGCGAGTCGCGGGCATGAGGTCCTTAAGGAGGAGCTTAGGCATGTTTACCCTAATTATCGATGGAAAATGAGGGTCTACAGGTAGCTGAAAACTGGTTAAATTCAATAGTAAAACGTATGGATACCCTTGGTGTACCGGTAGTGTGTCGAGTGGAATTCGTGAGTTGTAAGTTGACAGGTAGTGTTGATACTTTTAAAGGTAAGTGAAGCATCTAGAGAATGGTAGGGGTATCAGTGGGAAAAGATTCAAGGAATTGTTCCATGAGTGTCATTTCTATAGGGATGTAGAGACCAAAGGATCGTCGGATTCTATTGGTTGGAATAGGGTGATAAGACGGTTCGGGAGCAAAAGGTTAAGTTTGATGAGTTGGCCAAGTTTCGTCCATTCGCCGTGGTATCTGAAGGTCAAAAGTGTATCAAGTTCTAGGAAGGGTTTAAGACATTCATTCAACGGTGACTGGTGGTCTTGTGACTTTAGAATCCTAGTAGGTTAGAGTTGTCAACTTTGTCGGTAGAAGCAAAACACGTTCACTACTGCAAGAATCAAGCGAGGATATCAGGAGGATCTCAAAAGAGCAATAAGAAGAGGTAGCGATCGTCAAGCGTAGGTAAAGAATCAACACGGTAGCGTAGCAATGGAAGCGGCAATTCATCCATCAACGGGCGAAGCAATTCTTGTCATTCCTGTAGCAGCTGGGACACATCGGGAGGAGCTGTCTAGTAAGAAGTGCTTGACGAGGATCTTAGACTGGAGAGGGTGCAAGCCGTCAGCCTCAACCTTAGTCTTCACCTCCACCTTAGCAACTTCTTCAGTTTAAGCTCCATTAGTTTTCTCTGCAGCAATATCGGTCGATGAACCCAGGACATAGCAACTTTATTAGAGGAAAAGGAAGAGGCTCTAGTTCAAGTTCGCACCATAACCTTAGGGAGTTTGGAAGCTCAGATTAGTGACACGATAGTCGATAGTATGGTTCCAATTCCTTAGTCTTTAGTTTTGTTTTCTTTGATATTGGTGCCATTTGTTCTCTTGTTTTGAGTCCATTTGTGCATGCCTTGGGAATAGAAATAGAGGAATTTTATGAACCGTTGGTAATTACCTCACCCTTGGAGTAGGTGTGTGTGAATCTTGTAAGTAATGATTGGGGATGGAACTTCAAGAAGTAATTTGTTTATAATCCCCATGAGGACTTATAATTGATCTTAGGAATGGATGGGTTGTTCAGAAACATGCAATTGTAGTTGTTGTACTAAATAGGTAAACCTAGGGATTAATAGGGGGATGATGATCATTTACCAAGGTGGTAACAATCGAGTGATGAGTGAGTAACTCATGAAAACGTGTCTAGATGTATGAAGGAAACCTAGCATGCTATATATTGATATATATATATATATATATATATATGTTTCTCTTAGATCTAAGGGAGAAATATGATGCTGCAGGAAGGAATGTAGCAACATTAGTGGTTAATGAGTTTGAGGATGTCTTCCCCGATGGGTTTTCATGATTAGCATCGCATTGGGAGGGTTAAGTTGGCATCAAGTTATTCCCGAGGACCGCTTTGATTTTCATAGCACCGTGTCGTTTGGTGCTAGCTAGAATGAGGGAATTAAGGAAACAGCTTCAGGAACTTACAAGCAGAGGATATATTCAAGACTACATAGGATGCATCAATTTTGTTTGCCAAAAGGCACAATGTTACGCTCAAGTTGTATGTTGGATTATCAGCAGCTGAATCAAGTCATCGTGAAGGATGAATATCCCAGCCCAGGATCGATGAGTTATTTGACCAGCTAGGGAGTTCCCGATACTTCTTGAGAACAGATTTACTTTCTGGAAGCACCAGCTGCATGCCTAGAGGCCGAGTTTGAAGCATATCATTTTGAGTAAAACGTCTCAGTGGATTCGTCAAGATTGAGGCTATAGTACGACAGGACGACTGAAGATCGCAGCCAAGATTTACAGCTTTTTAAGACTTGCCGGGTACTACAGAAAAGTTTACGAAGGGTTTCCCTAAAGGTAGCAGCTCCATTGACATAGTTGATCATGACAAGAGATAGGTTTGAAAGGAACGAAGGATACAAATGTGCTTTCCAATAGTTGAGAGATCAAATTGACTGCCACTTCTGCATTGGCTACATCAAATGGTGATGAGTTTTATGAGATCTACACTGCTATAGTGGGACAAATGTTTGGATGGGTTGATGCGGCATGGACGAGTTGTGACTAATAAATTACAACAGTAAAAGCCTCATGAGTAGGACTTCCCTACTCATGATTTAGAGCTCGTCGTAGTGATTCACGCTTCGAGGAATCTAGAGAAGCCACAGGCTGGAGTGATATTTCAGGTATTCTCGAATCATAGGGACTCAAGGCATTTGTTCACTCAGAGAGATCAAATTTGAGGCAGCAATGGAAGGTGACATGTATAGAGGACCAGGATATCTTGCTATAGTATTATCTAGGTAAGGCCATTGTAGTTGCAGACGTGCTCAGCAGGAGGTTATTAGGGATTCGCGTGTATCTAGCACTAAAGGATTGGAGAAAGATGCTACTGTGAGCAAATACGAACTATAGTATCGTAAAGACTTTGATTAAGTATCAACGTACCTTAGGGATTTGGCTTAAGCGCGTGTTCTGATGATAAAGCAGAATCAATGATAAGACTAGCATTTTTAGGAAATATGAACACAAATACGGACCAAGGGGTAGTTTGAAAACCAGAGGATTCTTGCATATGGGCCGTTGGATTTTGAGAAGCGTTTGGCAATGCCTGCAATTGAGGAAGTGACAAGGACCTTGATGAATGAAGCTCGCAAGTTTTTGTTTGCTAGTCACCATAGGAGCTCAAAGATGTATTGCGGTTTACTGAGGCAGTTCTAGTAGAGAGGCATGAAGAAAGATGTTCAAGAGTATGTGGTTGAATACACAGCTTGTCCTTAGGTAGCAGCCAAGCATTAGGAGTCCGCTGGTCAATTTCAGTCGCTTTATATTCCTAGGTGGAAATAGGAGCATGTCGCGATGATTTCCTCATCGAGTGGCTGAGGATGGAATAAAGACATGAAGTGATTTGGGTCGTCATTGGCAGGTTGACAAAATCAGCACATTTCATATTCTTCAGGTCGACGTGTTTGAGGCAAGTTCTTAAGGGAGCTTTAGGGCACGAACTTGGATTCTAAAGCGGCTCATCGACAGTCCGAGCAAGTTATTTAGATTCTTAAGGATGCATTACATGCATGTTTTGGATTTTTGTAGAAACTGGTAGAGATAATTGCATTTGGCGGAGTTGCATACAACAACAATTATCGAGCAAGATCAAGATAGCACTATTCGAAGTACCATGCAGTCGGTGGTGTCGATCGTTGGTGGTTTAGGCAAGATCGAAAGACGAGACCATTATTGAACCCGAAGAGACCCACGAGAACAGCGAAAAGGGGATTATTGTGTTACATAATCGATTGAGAGCAACTCAAGGTAGGCAGGAGAATTGTGCGATCAAGAAATGCTAATCTTTAGAACTCGAGGTGGGGGGATTTTGTCCTCTTAAAGGTTTTGTCATGCAGGTGAGTTTCGCATTTGTTATAAGCGAGGAACTTGCACTAAGGTAAGGTGGATCATTTGAGATTTCTCAATGAGTTAGAGTGATCACTTATCGCCTCGATCTTTCTCTTAAACTCTTATATTCATGTCATATTTCATGTGTCGATGCCCTAGAGATGTCCGCTCGAGTCAAACAAAATTGTTTCAATTCACGATGTGCAAGTAAGAGGTGTCGGTTTAATATATCGATTTAAAGGTGTTAAGTTAGTGACGTTAAGAAATTCCGTTAAGGCATGTGGTGTGACAGCACCACAGGGTTGATAAGGCAACCTAGGAATTAGAGTCGACTGTGCAGGAGTTGTATCCACATTTGTTTTATTTCTGAACCGATTTGCAAATTTCGAGGGCGAAATTTCTTTTAGGAGTGGAGAGCTGTAACACCACAAAATTTATTAAGTGATATCAGTATGTAAAGTGGTGAATATGTGTGCCATGATGTATTTTTAAACTTAATTTGGCTATTTTGTGACATTTTTAAATTAATGTTGCTCTTGACTATTTTAATGATTTTCAATCACTTCTAATTATTCTTAATTATTATTTTAAATTTTTGGAACAAAACAATTTGTCAAGTACCAACTATTCTTTTACTGGCTTCGCTTCTCTCACTTTGTTTATTTAAACTCTCTCTCTCCCTCTTTCTTTTTCACGTTCTCTCTTTCTCTCTCTCTTTCTCTCGCGTCTTACTCCCTCTTTCTTTGTCTCTCTTACTCTCTCTCCTCCTCTCAAATTTTGATTCAGAAGTTAAGCACAAGCTTTGGTTTTCAATTGATTGGAAGCTCGGGAACGTGCTTAGATGATCAAAAACACGATTTGAAGATTAAATCAAGGTTAATTTTCAAAATCTCAAAACTTTTTGAATTTTTCAAAATCTCAAAATCTCTCTCTTTGTTTATTTAAACTCTCTCTCTCCCTCTTTCTTTTTCACGTTCTCTCTTTCTCTCTCTCTTTCTCTCGCGTCTCACTCCCTCTTTCTTTGTCTCTCTTACTCTCTCTCCTCCTCTCAAATTTTGATTCAGAAGTTAAGCACAAGCTTTGGTTTTCAATTGATTGGAAGCTCGGGAACGTGCTTAGATGATCAAAAACACGATTTGAAGATTAAATCAAGGTTAATTTTCAAAATCTCAAAACTTTTTGAATTTTTCAATTTTCCTTGTATTTTGAAATTTAAGCTCATTTAAGTTTAGAAAACCTTTAATCTAAGTTAGAGAAACTTAAAGTAGCTAGAATCTAAGCTTAGTTTAAAGAAAAACGAATTTAAATCAAAATTTTCTATTTTTCTTCAATTTCAGGATTTTTCAAAATATTTGTGCAAATCTTGTTTAAATTGGTTTAAAAGTGTTCTATAATGTTTTTCTATCAACTATAGATATTTTTCATGCCTAAGAACTGATAAAAATAGGTTAGAATGAAGATTTAGGCTCAAGAGGCCAAGAACCCGTGCAGGAAAATTCTAAAATTTTTTCCAATCGACAGGCTGAAGTTTATGTTCGGCAAGCCAGATTCATGAGTTTAGCAGGCCGAATTCATATGACTGGCAGACCGAACCTAGAAAAATTTGACCGACTGAACTTGATTTTTCGACAGACCGAACTGCATAATTCGACTGGCTGAACCAGGGTGACCGACAGGCCAATTGGGCATAGTAGAATTTTATTATTTTTCACCCGTTTTCACTGTTTGAACCCCAAAAGAGATTTTAAAACTCCAATATGATTTCGTGGACTTAAATGGCACACTAGGATACCATGAAGTATATTAGTAACATAGAATATCCTAAGCTAGAAATTGATGAGCTTAGTTTATGTTTAAGGTGGTTTATGGTTCCATGGAGCTAACGTATAATGGAGCAGGACTGCAATGCTAAGTCACGATGTAAGATGTTGAGGTAGGACTTCTACTCCTCTTTCTTGGTAACCTTGTCTTTAAAGGATTTTGATCTCAAAAGAAATTCTACCAAAATGTTTTCAATAAGTGACATAAAATGTTTTCAATAAGTGACATAACGTTCTAAGCGTTTTCAAAAAAAGACTTCTGGCCACAACATGATTTCCTTCGAAATGATTTCCTTCAAGGTAATTTCTTTGAAACAATTTCTTTAAAATGAATTCTAAGGAACGGTTTAGATAAACCTCTTAGCAAATTTTCTTTAATTGTCAAAGGATGCATGCTCATAATGAATCGAATAGTGAATGTAATTAAGAACACTTGGTAAGCGGGTTTTAAATAATAATAATAGAAATATATATATATATATATACGGGCATGATGCTATATCAGAAATCAGGTCGTGTAGTGCGTGACCTTGGGGGTAGGTCTCGAAACCTAACTGGGCCACTTCGATGGTGATTATCATGGTTTGCCCTAAAAAGAATGTAAAGGTACTTTCTGGATGAACATTTTTGTTAAGACTTGTTTCAATAAATTTATTCAATTATCTATTCATTTATTTAATCAATTAAGTATTTATTTATTTATTTATTATTTAAACTTTATTCTAATTATTTCTTAAAAAGGTAAATTTTGAATTTAAAATTAATTACCCATTTTAAAACCTTAGTCCTACTGAACCTTTTGCTCACTTTGTACTTGTTTTCAAACTTTTCCCCCTTTAGGTGAAATCAAGCTTAGGGCCGATGGAGAGTCCATTGCTCGGACTCACAAGTAATAGAGGACCTTGAGCAAGTTAATAGTTGTAATAATTCAAGGTATGTATTATTTAAATTATATTTCTCACGATTGGACTGTAACTGTAACAATTTATTGTCGATACTATGTGTGTGCACACGTTGTGGGCTAGTGGGACCCAACACGTACCCTCCTTGCCCTCTTTAATGTTTTATTCCATTCTATTTCTATCTTATTTGTTAAATTATTATAAATGTTTGTTAAAAAAAAGGGATTTTAAATTTCACGTTTTATGTAATTAATTAAATTCTTAAACTTATGTTTTTATTAAAATTTCTTATTAATTAACTTCATTTACCTACCATATCACCCCTGTTCTTTGAGGCGTGACATATAACTTATTATATTGTCAATTTTAAATATTTCACAAGACGAGGTTATGCCAGAATTAATGCAAAAATTTATTCTATTTAAATATTATAATTTTGATTTGTTATTTATCTTTTCTATGTTTAAATTATGCTAATTATAATTATAATGACAGTAGTTATAATTTTTATAATTAGTGCACCCAAGTACTAGTGAGGGGTAGTTATTTTGCTACTTTTTATAGGAAAACCTTACTATATTATAGCTTACTATATTGTCGCTTTAGGTTAACTTAAAAAAAATAGCAAATTTGCTTACAATTAATGAGAAAAGATTTAATAAATCAAAGCCTTAAATAATTTATAAATATAGAAAATTTCATATCAGTTACAAATCATACAAAGGATTCTCAAAGCTTTACTGTTTTAATTCTATGTTTTAAAATCCTGTTTAAATTTGTTGAAAATTTTATTTTCTTTTAAGTTTTGTCTGTAAAACTCATACCATTTTAAACCATAAATGTGTCAATATCTCAAATTTTCACCACTTGTAGATACAACCACCTTTATTATACTTTATTACACTGCAATTGACCGCGGTTAAAGAAACATTTTTTTAGCAATACATCAATGTTGATAGTGTTATTCTACACCTATGGCCCTACAATCTATATACATATATACAAAGACCTTTGCTGATCAAAAACTCACGTAGTACACGCCGATAGACAGAAATACTGTTTCAGTAATATGCATATTATCTTACACATATACTATGATAACCACGTTGATGACAATGAAATAAAAAAATAACCGAAAGATATATATATATATATATTTCCAGTTATTTTTTCATAGTATATGTGACCACAATGGGGGCTTGATAGACAGGTGAGATATCGAATTCGAGTATGTCCAGAAGTAATAAAATTAATTTCTTAGCACTTGCTATGCACTTTCCAGTTCCCAAGAGTCTCCAGCATGTTTTGCCGCTTCAAAGCAAGTTGGGAAAATAAATGTATATTTTATTATAAGCCTGTGGTGACGTCTAGGCTAAAATGTATATTCGTTCTTTTCTGGCTTTGCTGTCTTTGCTATATTGCTTCCAAGGACAACAAAACAAGGTGCTTTTCTCGCCTGTATATGTATATATATTAAGGGCCAACTCCAATACTAACGCTACACGTCATCTTTAGTTGTACTAATGGACGTATAGTTGGCAAAAGGAAGCCGAAACTTCTCTATCTTTGTAGCATTCAAACATGACGGCGAGGTCGATATCTCTGTCCCCCTTGTTATGATGTTAATTATCATGTTCCTTTTGTTTGTCCATCTATATGTACAGATCGGTTAGAAGAAGTTTCTATATTTCCATACAGAAGAAGACACATTTATCATAAAATGGAGATTTTGCCCCCAAGATCCATGCATAATCTATATACAGTTTAAACCAGCATATTAATTTATATTTAATCAATACTATGCCATATATTATATATATATATAAATGTTCATACATGGTGTTACACTGTTACTAATCCAAAAACTACGGATGATTATTGTTGTTGTTGTTCGCCATATATTACACACAGTGGAAGCATTTGTCCTCAAAAAGCCTTGGCGCCTGGTTAATTCTCAGGAATCTGAGTTCCTTAAAGAAGCCTGAATAACGTGCAGGCGTTTTATCCTCAGTCAAATGACCAACGATATATATATGTTCAAGGCCTTTCCAAACTAATTACTAGGAATATTTGATGGGATATTAATATATTATATCTTCAGTTCATATACATGGGCTGTTAACAAGTATTAGATTATTTATGATATTTGCAAATATAAAAAGAAAAACAAGTAATGTTATTTATTAATAAAAAAGTTTCTCGCAGTCCCTAAACTTTTTTGACCTTCGAACTTTGGATTCTCATTCAAAAATTTGGACAATTGGGTCCCCAAACACACTTTTTTCTTGGCACTTGGGTCCCCATTTCAAAAGTTTGCACAACTAAACTCTCATTTTCTTGACACCTAGGTCCGTATTTCAAAAATTTGTACAACGAGGTCTCCAAACTCTCATTTTCTTAGCACTTGGCTCCCTATATTGAAATTTAGACTGTATTATTTTTTTAGACTGTATTATTTTTTGATAAAAAAAATAAATTTTAACAAGCTCTCTTAGTTTCGTGTAATAAGTCTATATCGTTGCTGACAAGCAAAATGTCATCGATATATAAAACTAGAAAAATATACTTACGCCCACTGAACTTATAGCGTATACAATCATCAACCACATTCATCTTAAAACCGAACAAAATGATAGCTTGATGAAATTTATAGTACCACTAACGAAGGGCCTACTTAAGCTCATATATGGATTTCTTCAATTTAGAAACCCTCTTCTTTGCATCTCTCGACACAAAGTTTTTCGGTTTCATCATGCAGATTGTTTCATCAATGTTGCCATTGAGAAATGCATTCTTAACATCAATCTAATGAAGCTTAAGGTCAAAATGCACCGCCAATGCCATTATAGTCCAGAAAGTGTCTTTCAAAGAAATCGAAGAGAAATTATCTTTATAATCGATGCCCTCTTTCTGTGTAAAGCCTTTAGCGACAAGACGAGCCTTGTACCTCTCCACATCCCCTTTTGAATCCCTCTTGGTCTTAAAAATCCATTTGTAACTAATGAGTTTTGCTCCTTCAGGCAATGGGACAAGATCCCAAACGTCATTGTCCTTTATGGACTTTATCTCCTAATTCATGGCATCAATCCACTCTTGAGATTTAGAGCTTTCCACTGCTTGATGGAAGTTGATTGGTTCATCTTCCACCACACCAAATCATACTTATGTTTTTAGAGAAATACAATGCAATCATTTGACACACACTTCTCATTTCTCCAGTAGATCTCCTTAATGGCATAGGTCCTTCAAGTGGTAGAGTTTGTTCTTTTGGAACAATTTCTGGAATGGGAGGTTCTTCGACATTGTCTTGATTTAGATCTACTTCTTAAACAATGTCAAGAATAGGAACCTGATCAATGTCAATAACAACTATGGGAACATCAATATATTCCTCTTCAAAGACAAAGTCCCTAACTATATCCACCCCGCAAACTTGACATCTTCAAAGAAACTAGGGTTTTCCGTCTCAAAAATCAACTTAGTCATGGGACCATAAAACACATACCCCTTGGATCTTTCAGAGTATCTAATAAAATAATAACTCACCATCCTTGAGTCTAGTTTCTTTTCATTAGGCCTATAAGGCCTTGCCTCAACTAGACATCCCTAAACATGTAAATGCTTTAAACTAAACTTCTTGCCCGTCCAAAGTTCATAAGAGGTTTTGATAGTTGTTTTAGTTGGAACCCTGTCATGGATATATACTACAGTCTTAAGCACTTCTCCCCAAAGTGATTATGATAAAGTAGAATGAGAGATCATACTCCTTACCATGTCCTTAAGCGTCCTGTTTTGTCTTTCAGCAACACTATTCATGGTGAGCAAACCCAACATAGTGTACTATGGGACGATACCGTTTGCCTCTAGGAATTTAGAAAATAGTCCTAAATGTTGTTCACTTGAACTGTCATATCTACCATAGAATTCACTACCACGGTCAGATATGACACTATTAATCCTTTTGTTGAGTTGGTTTTCAACTTTAGCCTTATGATTTTTGAACACATCCAATGACTGTGACTTTTCATGAATGAGATATATGTAGCCATATATAGAAAAATCATCTGTAAATGTTATAAAATATTGTTGACCATTCCAAGAAACCTAGGGTCTGTATGTATAAGTTCTAAGACATTCAAAGTCTTGTTGGCTTTAAATCTCCTTTTATTAGTTTGTTTCCCCTTTATGCAGTTAACACAAACATCAAAATTAGTAAAATTTAAGGGGTCTAGAGTTTCATCTGACACAAGTCTTTCTATTCTCTTTCTAGATATATGACCTAATCTCTTATACTATAATGCGGCTGAATTCTCTTTGGTTAATTCTCTCTTTGTACCTCATGTACTTAATTGTAGGGGTTTATTAAATGACATAATTGTATCAATTAAATAAAGATTATCATAACCTAACAAAGAACTAGGCTTGTCTAAAGCAGAAATAGAAATCAAATTCCATCTAAAAGACGATACAATAAATGTCTCATCAAGATCCAAATAAAATCCAGTCTTTAACAATAATATAAATTTTCTTAATGCTTCAACTTCAACTTTCTTGCCATCACCCAAATAATTGTATCTTTCACTATCATTTGGCTTTCGGCATCTCAAGCATCCCTATATAGACACACTATTGTGAGTGGTTGCATTAGAATCTATTCATCAAGTGTATTTAGATACCGAAGTTAAATTAACCTTAGAACAAACCAAATAAAGAAGCATATGTTTCTTAGCATGTCAAGTGTGGTAGTTAGTGCAATGCATTTTCTTATGTCCTGTAGCTTTACAGAAGAAACAATCCGTGCCTTCTAGTTCATCCAATCTCTTTTGTTCTTTTTTTCTTTGAGGTGTCATAACTGCAGCTTCCTTATCCTTCTTTCTTTTTCTTCCCTTTGTCCTTGGAAGTATTAGCTAAGTGAGCACTTTTTGTCTTTTCTTGCTTTAACTTTCCTCTTCTTACACATAATGTGAGATGAGTTTATTAAAAGACCAAGTCTCCTTTTGACGATTATAGCTCACCTTGAATTGATTGAATTGTGTAGGAAAAGATAAAAAAAACAAATGCACTAACAAGTCCTTAGAGAGTCAAGCTAAGTGCTCTCAACTTCGAAGCAAGATGGGACATCTCCATGATGTACTCCTTGATGTTCCCTTTACCTTTGTGTCTCATTGAGATGAGCCTTGCCAAAAGTGTACTTGTTTCGGCCTTTTTATTTTTGGCAAATTTTTTTTCAATGTCCTCAAGGAACTCTTTAGCTCTCTTTTCGTTTCCAATAAAGTGCCCCTGAATACTTCTAGAATGGCCTTCTTCATAATTATTACACACATGCGATTTGACTTCTCCCACCTTTCCATGTCCCTTTTTTGATCAAAGGAACTTTATCTATAAGAGGTGCAGGAGAAAGAACCTTTAACGTAAGATCGAGATCCACGACTCTGATAAGTATAAGGAGGTTTTCTTGCCATAATTTGAAGTTGGTACCATTTAGCTTAGGATTTGAATTGATGTTGTTAGTAATGTTTGAGGTAAAACTAGTAACTGAATAAGAGAACAAAATAACAAACAAGAAAAAAGTTTATATAATAATCCAAAATAAAAATAATAAATCAAAATAAAGGTAACTCCATCTCAAGATATTGACCACTCCATTAATATTTAGTCGTTGGACATAAATATTAACTTGTAAGTGATATCTTGGTGTAGAAATCATACACTGACATTAAAAAAACATATAAAACAATAAATCTTCCATTGGGTTGATTTATTGTTCACGCGTAAAACTAGATAATCATCACGTGTTTATCACCATAGGTGTACATGAAATTCTATCAAATATTAGCCTTTCTTTGGACAGATTAATATTTACATACGTTGCATGAACACAACCGTTTATATTTCAAAACAAATTAATTTTCATAAGAGAGACCACTTTGATGACATGTTGCTTCAATTAATTTATCTCAAAATTTATATAAAATACTAATATTTGAATTCAAAATTGCACCAAAAAAGACCAAAATTAAAATTAAAAATATAAAAAAGGAAAAAAAATTAGTCAATAGTCAAAAGTCAACCATTAAAGTCAACTGTTGACTAGTCAACTTGACAACGTGTGGATCAGGTCGGATGGACCCATCTTGGAGCATGAAACCATCCCTTTCTATTTTTCTTTCAAAGGCCTAAGCCCATATCATTCTCTTTTCTTTTTTTTTTTTGTTAGTCACCTAGGCGTTTAACCTAGGTTCTTTTTGGTCATGGGCCCAACTGCGCCCATGTATGTTCCAACTATTCTAGGCCAAAGCCCAGAACATCTCCAAACTATAGGGATCAAAATCCCTGGGGAAGACAGGTAGCCAAACGGCCGCCACCCCAATGCCGCAACCAAATGGTCGTGGCTCCTTCTTCAGCCGACGCCCTAGCGATTGCCGTTGGAAGGGGCCGACGTCAACCATGGCAACCCCCCCCCTTTTTTTTGGGCAGCAAAGCTGCCTACATAATATGTAACACCTTGAAAATTTATTAAGTGGTTTTAGTATATAAAATGGTGGGTTAGTGTGTCAAATTATAATTTGAGCCTAATCTAAATATTTTGTAATGATGTCTTGATAAATTCGATTTTTAAATCAATTTGATCATTTTAATTTGTTATTTTGAATTTTTGAAACAAAACTATTTGTTGAATCCCAAATACATCTCGTTTGAAAACTATGTACCACACACAGCTTTCTCAAGTTGGTTTTTCTCTCCTCTATTTAAACTATGTCTCTCTCTCCTCTTCTTTCACTCTCTCCTATGCTTTCTCTCTCTCTTCCTCTCTCTCGTCTCTCTCTCCTAGCCTCTCTTTCTCTCTCTTCTTTTCTTAAATTTTTGAATCAAAAATCAAGCCATGCTTCGGTTTTTAGTGGATTGAAGGCTTGGGAACGTGATTTAACAACCATAAACACGATTCAAGGATTGAATCAAGGCTACTTTTCAAAATTCTAAAACTTTTTCAATTTTTTAACTTTTCTTGTTATTTGAAATTTAAGTTCATTTAAGCTCAGAAAACCTCCAATCTAAGTTAGAGGAACTTAAAATAGCTAGAATCTAAGCTTAGTTTGAAAAAAAACGGATTTAAATTAAGATTTTTTATTTTTTTCTATTTTTTTCTATTTTTGGATTTATTAAAAAATTTTGTACAAATCTTGTTTAAAATAGTCCAAAAGTGTTTTATAATATTTTTCTGTCATCTATAGATGTTTTCTATGCTTAAGAACTGAGAAAAACAGGTTGAAATGAAGATTTGGGCATGGGCAGGCCGAGACCCGTGCTTGGAAAATTCTAGAATTTTCTAGTTTGACAGGCCAAACTTCAAGTTCGACATGCCGGATTTATATGACCAGCAAGCCAAACCTTAGAAAGTTTGGCTAACTAGACTTGGTTTTTCGACAGTCGAATTGCACAGTTCAACCGGCCGAACCGGGGTGACTGGCAGGTCGACCGGGCTTGGTGAAATTTTCTTATTTTTCATCTGTTTTCACTATTTTGAACCTCGAAAGAGATTTTAAACCCCCAATATGATTTTGTGGACTTAAATGGCACACTAGGACACCATGAAGTATATTAGTAGCATAGAATATTATAAGCTAGAAATTGATGAGCTTAGTTTATGTTTAAGGTTATTCGTGGTTCTATGGAGCTAACATATAGTGGAGCAAGACTGCAGTGCTAAGTCATAATGTAGGATATTGAGGTAGGACTTTTACCCCTCTTTCTTGGTAACCTTGTCTTTATAGGATTTTGATTTCAAAAAGAATCCTACCAAAATGTTTTCATTAAATGACATACGTTTTAAATGTTTTCAAAAAGAGGCTTTTGGCCATAACATGATTTCTTTTGAAATGATCTTTTACAAAATGATTTCCTTCAAGGTAATTTCTTTTGAAATGATTTCTTTAAAACGAATTCCAAGGAACGGTTTAGATGAACCTCTTAGCAAGTTTTCATTAATTGTCAGAGGATGCATGCTCATAATGAATCGAATAATGAATGTAATTAAAAACACTTGATAAGTGGGTTTTAAATAATAATAATGGAAATATATATATGCGAGCATGATGCCATATCAGAGATCGAGTCGTGTAGTGTATGGCCTTGAGGGTAGGTCCCAAAACCCAACTTGGCCACTTTAGTGGTGATTATCATGGTTTGCCTAGAAAAGAATGTAAAGGTACCTTATGGACGAACATTTTGTTAAGACTTGTTTAAATAAATTTACTCAATTATTTATTCATTTATTTAATTATTTATTTACTTATTTATTTATTTATTAAACTTTGTTCTATTCATTTCTTAACAAGGTGAATTTCATGTTTAAATTAATTACCTGCTTTTAAACCTTAGTCCTACTGAGCCTTTCACCCATTTTTTACTTGTTTTCAAATCTTTTCCCCTCTAGGTGAAATCCAGCTTAGGACCGATGGAGAGTCCACTGCCCGGACTTGCGAACAATAGAGGATTTTAAGTAAGTTAGTAGTAATAATAACTCGAGGCATGTATTATCTAAATTTTATTTCTCATGTTGGACTGTGACTGTAATAATTTATTGTCGATACTATGTGTGTGCACATGTTGTGGGCTGGTGGGACCCAACACATACCCTCCTTGCCTCTTTAATGTTTTATTTCATTTTTTTCTATCTTATTTGTTAAATTATTATAAATGTTTATTTAAAAAGGATTTTAAATTATCACATTTTTCATAATTAATTAAATTCTTAAACTTATATTTTTATTCAAATTTCTTCTTAATTAACTTAATCAACCTACTACGTCACTCCCGTACTCCAAGGCGTGACATAATAGCAAAGGAAAAAAAAAAGTTCTCTCTATATATGTACAAAAGTGTATAATGTTTTTTTTTCTTTCTCGGCACGGCTGCTATATTGAATACCAAAAAGAAAAAAAAATTTCTTACAAACTGACATAAACCACCATAACATATATATATATATATATATATATGATATACAAAATACCTAGAATCTAACTCCATATACCGAATCTAAACAAAAAACATATATGTATAAACATGTATTACTGAATCCGAAGAAAACATATATATGTGTGTGTATGTGTGTGTGTGTATATATATATATACAATAACTATTTTTTGAATAATCCAACCAAAATTTCTGAATAATTGTTCTCAAATGCAATAATTTTAGAGAACCATAAATTGCTAAATTTGAGGATTTTTCTATGAGAATCATATCTAGAAAATTATTGATTTCTCAATTATTTAACATGAAGAGGTTCTCTAATACCACTTGTTAGAACAAAATATTGTAATGAAAACCATTATCAACTAAGATCATTCATGTCAAATTATCAAGATAATTAATAAGATGCAGAAGCTATCCTAAATCCATTGCATGTGATGTGATTCCTGAATGGTAAAGGATCATCCAAGTCTAGCACATAAGTTCTCCTTTAAGGCATGCCTCTATAATCTCTCTGTAGATAGGTGACAGAAAAAATAATGTACGTACTAACTTAGGGACCACAACCCCTTTATATAACTGCTAACCTAACAGTTAACCTTCATTACCAATTTAGCCCACCATAAAATCAGTAATTATATTTTAGTCTCTACATATAGGAGGTCCATGCTTAATAATGCATTAAAAACCCAAAGCTCAAATTAATCACTTTAATTGGACAGCCTTATTTGAATACATTTATTTAATATATTAGCTCACATATTGGATTAATTCCAATGGAATAAACTCAATGAAGATGGTGAGTCATGAAACAATTGCTAACTTTATTTCTTAGGTAGACGTATTAGATGTGATGTAAATCCCCATGATTTTTGGCAATTCGGCATACACACGTAACTCGGGTTAATTTGGATTTGTTTGGTTGAATGTTAATGAAATCAATATGGTTTATTTGACTTTTGATTGTGTTTAAGTAGAGGCCTAGCTATATGGGCGTGCTTAGTTTTAGGTTTATGGTTGGTTGGTTGGATGGTTGGTTGGCTTTTAGGTTTATGGTTGGTTGGTTGGTTGGCTGGCTCATTTGAATTTGGATAAACTATAGTCCAGGGTCTAAATCACTAGAAGTTTGTGTCAAATAATGTCATTTTAAAAATGAGTTGTGGCTATTCTTTTGTCAACTTATTGAAGGTGGCTGGTTGGACTGATCTCATATTCTTTTTTTTTTTTCTTAATTAATTTTTAAGAGTAGATCTCATATTGGTTTAGACATAAAGCAACTTGTAGTTTCAGTTTTGAACCTCAGAAGAATAAGTTGAATGAAACTGGAGGGTTGGAAGATGTTTCTGAATTTTATAGGTCTGTAGTGTATTAACCTTTTTTTTTTTCTTTTATTTAGAGCAAAGTACTAGAGTTGATCATAGTGCATCGCTTACTAATGTTTTTCTTTCAGATGCCTCAGCAAGGATCCAAATGCAAAACTACATTGCTTCGTCTTCCCCTGTGATTTTGTACATCGACAAACTCTTCCATTCAAAAAACATGGGAGTGGATTGGTAAAACGTGGATCCTTTTTATTTATCCAAAATCTCATTACTATTTTCTTTTACAATATATATATATAAATATATATACACACAGAGAGAGAGAGAGAGAGAGTAGCTTTGGCAATTGAAATTGATGTCTCACAAATTTGTTGTTGGAACTCTAGTGCCCTGTTTGCAGGGATTGACCAAGAAATTTAAAGAGAAGTACTCTATGTGCATGTTCTACAAAATGCGCACTGTTCTTCTTTTCCATTATGTCAGGCCTATGTTTTGCTGCCAAATAATGGAATACACCATGATAATTTTTTTTTCCATTGAAGTTGGGGCGGGGCTACGAACTCTACACTCTCGGTGGAGTTACTTGTATTTACTATTAAGTTATGCTTACCAAAATCTCTTGAATAAACATATATATTAACAAATAAATGCTGAAAATAATCGTATATTTTTCTCTAGTGAATTAAAATGATTATGGGTCCTGTTCATCATTTTTATATTGATTTAAGTTTATATTAATTTGAGCTAAAAGAAGCATAATTTGTGTGCAAATTTTGTTAATCTCCACGATGGGGTTCTGCCAATTTATTTTATTATTTCTTGATTTATTTTTAATTGATAGTCAATCTACTCCTTTTTTGATCAACGAGAGTTTTTATGTAACGTCCTGAAATTAATTAAATGTTATTATGAGTAAAATGGTAGATTAGTGTGCCATAATGAGTATTTTAAACTTAATTTGAATATTTTGTGGAATTTCTTAAATTAATGTTGTTTTGATTATTTTTATGATTTTTAATTACTATAAATTATTTTTTATTTGTTATTTTGAATTTTGAAACAAAATAATTTATCAAATGACCAACAGGTCTCCCGAAGGAAAACCATGTGCAGGACATGCTTTCCCTTCTCATACTACTCTCATTCCCTCTATTTATTCTCACTCTCTTCCTCTCCTTCACTCAACTCTCTCTTACTCACTCTATCTCTCGTTCTCTCCCTCTTTTCCTTTGTCTCTCTTTCTCTCTCTTCTTCACTTAAAAATTTTTGAATGAAAATCAATCTTATTTAGTGGATTGAAGGCTCGAGAATGCGATTTAGCAACCATGACTTCAATTTAAAGCTTCGATTCGAGGTTAGATTCAAAATTTCTAAACTTTACTAAATTTTTCAAATTTCTTAGTATTTTAAAATTTAAGTTTTCCTAAGTTTAGAAAACCACCAATCCAGATTAGAGAAACTTAGAACATCTAGAATCTAAGCTTTGTTTGATCAAAAATGGATTTAAATCAAGATTTTCTATTTTTCTCCCTTTTTCTTCAATTTTGAGATTTTTAAAAATTCTTGTCCAAATCTTGTTTTAATGCATTAAAAAGTAATCTACTATATTTTTCTATCAACCATGATCATTATTCATGCTTGGGATTTGAGAAAACAGGTTAAAATTGAAGATTTAGGATTGGGAGGTTGAGAGCATGTGCTTGGAAAATTCTAGAATTTTTCTAGATCGACAGACCGAATTTCATGTTTGGTAGGCTGGATTCATGAGTTCGACAGGCCGAATTCATACGACCGGTAGGCCAAACCAGGCCAAACCCGAAAAAGTTTGGCCAACCAGACCTGGACTTCCGGCAAGCCAAACTGCACAGTTTGGCTGGCCGAACTAGGGCGACCGGTAGGCCGACCAGGCATGGTAGAATTTTGTTATTTTTCATCCGTTTTCACTGTTTCAAACCTTGATTGAGATTCCAATTTTGTAAAATGATTTTATAAACTTAAATGGCACACTAGGACACCATGAGACACTTTCATGACATAGAATATCTTAAGCTAGATACTGATAAACTTAGTTATTATACATTTAAGGTTGTTGGTGGTTTCACGGAGCTGATGTGTAGTGGACCAGGATTGTGGTATGGGACATCGGCACAAGTATTGAAGTATGACTTCTACCCTCTTCTTGGTAACCTAGTTTTAAAAATGATTTTGGCCCAACAAGGATTTTCATTAAAAAATATTTTCAATGATTGTTTGAGAAGGGATTTCATTGACTGTTTTTATAAACAGTAGACTAAGGAGATTTTTATAATAAACCTCATAATGAATGTAAATGAGAATACTTAGTAAAAAGAGATTTTAATAATTATAGAAAGATATGTATATATATATATATATATATATATATATTAGGGCATGATGCCATATTAGAGATCGGGTCGTGTAGTACGTAACCTTAGGGGTAGGTCCCGAAACCCAGCTGAGCCACTTCGGTGGTGAATATTATGGTTTGCCTGGAAAAAATAAAAGGTACTTTCTAGATGAACTATTTTTAATAAAATCTATTTAAATGAATTTATTTATTTGACTTTATTTCCTAAGGTGAAGTTTTATTTAAATTATTTATCTATTTTAAGATATAGTCTTGTTGAGCCTTTCGCTCACCCTTTTATTTGTTTTAAAATCTTTCCCCCTCTAGGTGGAGTTCAGCTTAGGATTGGCGAGGAGTACAAAAACAAGACATTCGAACAGTAGAAGAATCAAGTAGGTTATTTAAGTTGTAAAATCAAGGCATGTATTATTTAATCTTTCTCTTTACTTTGGACTGTGATTGTAATTTAATATTGTCGGTACTATGTGTGCACGCAAGATGTGGGTCAGTGGGACCCATTCTCGTTTCACCTTATTTCCTAATTAATATTTCTTTATTGTTTAATTTATTCTTCTTATTTGCTTAAACATTATAATTTCTCGCTTTTAAAAAGGGTTTTAAAGTTATCACTTTTTCATAGATAATTTCTTAATTCTTAAACCCATGTTTTAACAAAGTTTCTACTTAATTAACTTAAATTAAATCGCCATGTCACCTCCAATACTTCGGGACGTGACTAAATGGTATCAGAGCTCAAGGTTATGAACCTTGAGAATTGTGCATACATAAATACAACAATGAAATACTACTGACAGTCTAAAATTTTGTTTTTAGAAGTGAGAGAGTGGCACCTAGACGACGTTCGACAACTGATGCCGAGTTTGAAAATGATGAAGGCATGATGAGGGCCATGTTTGCTGCATTCCGACAGATGGCAACAAGGGCAAGACCGGAGGATTCCGAGGCTAGTCATCAGCATATGTACTTTAAGGAGTTTCAACATTCGTCTGTTTTGACTTTTGACAGAAATGAGGACCCGCAAGTAGCAGAATATTGGTTAGACTCGATCGTAAAACACTTGGATACTCTTGGTGTGCCAATAGAGTATTGCGTGGAGTTTGCATTATACATGTTCGAAGGTGGTGCTAATACTTGGTGGAAGCAAGCAAAGCACCTGGAAAACAATGGTAACATTAGTTGGGATAGGTTCGAGAAGCTGTTCTACGACCGCTACTTTCCACAAGGATATAGAGACCAAAAGGTGGCTAAATTCTACAGATTGCAATAGGGTAATATGTCAGTTCGGGAATATGAGGTAAAGTTCAACAAATTGGCCAGGTTTGCGCCTTTTGTAGTGGCAACGAAATGTGAGAAGTGCATTAAGTTTCAGGAAGGACTCAAAGTCCCTCTCCGACAGCAGGTGGTTGCCTTGTGACTCAGAAACTTTGGAGGGCTTATGTCATTAGCAATATCGATGGAAAATGACTACGCGTAGTACTTTGAGAATCAAGCCAAGATGTTAGGAGGATCACAAAGGAGTGGCAGGAGGAGCACTAGTAATCAACCAACTCTGAGAAAGAACAAATAGGGTATGTGAATAATGGTAGTAGCAGTTCATCTACTAGCAGGTGCAGCAACCCCTACAGCTTTCATTGTCACTATTGCCAACAGCCGAGACATATTAAGAGGAATTACCCGATTAGGAGTGCTCGCCTAAGACTTCAGACCGAAGAAGGAGCTAGTCACCAACCTCAGCCTCAGACCCTACCTCCGATTCAGTAGTTCCCTCAGCTTCAGTTTCATCAGTTTTCACCCCAGCAATTGCAATACTTAGCATAAGGATATTAGCCATAGAATTTCCAGTGCAATGTCCCTTAGTATCGAAAGCTAGGTACAACCAGTATGTAGTCGCCTTTATCACAGCAGTATCGGCCAATAAATCTAGGACCTAGTAATGTTGGTAGAAGAAAGGGGAAAGCTCCAGTGCAGGTTCACACGATGACATTAGGGAGTTCGAATGCCCATACTAGTAATGCGGTTGTTGAAGGTAGGATTCTAGTTTCTCAGTCCCTAGCACACATGTTATTCGATACTGGTGCCACTCATTCTCTCATTTTGAGTTTCTTTGTATATGCCTTGGGATTAGAAATAGAAGCGTTCAACGAACCCTTAGTTATAGCATCACCTTGGGGTGGGTGTGTATAAACTGTATTTGTAAAGCTTGTAAAATAAAGGTTGTGGATGAGGTTTTGAAGAGTGATTTGATTGTAATCCCCATGAGTACATATGATGTAATCCTAAGGATGGATTGGTTGTCTAGATACAGTGCAGTCGTAGACTATCAACTTACGAAAGTAACCCTAGTATCTGATAGGGGGACGGCAATCACTTACCAGGGCGTTGGTGATCGGCTAATGAGTGAGCGTCTTGTAAAGACATGTCTTGGAGGGCGGAAGAACTTAGCTTGCTATGCCCACCTCATGAACCTAGAAGGAGAGTCTAGTGCCTCGAGAAGAAACGTAGCGATTCTAGTAGTAGATGAATTTGAAGATGTCTTTGCCGACGAATTGCCAAGATTGCCACCGCATCGAGAAATCAAATTTGGTATTGAGTTGCTTCCAAGAACGTCACCAATTTCTGTAGCACCTTATTGGATGGCTCCGACAAAAATGAAGGAACTAAGAAAGTAGCTTCAGGAGCTTACTGATAAGGAACACATCTAGAATAGTACATCATTATGGGGAGCACCGATTTTGTTTGCAAAGAAACATGATGGAACCCTCAGGTTATGTATAGATTATCAACAGTAGAATCAGGTCACGGTGAAGAATAAGTATCCTTTACCCAAGATCGATAAGTTGTTTAATCAGTTGGGTGGTTTGCGATATTTCTTAATGATAGATTTGCGGTCGAGATATCATCAACTCAGGATTAAGGAAGAGGACATTCCCAAAACAGCTTTTAAGACCCAATATGGACACTTTGATTTTCTAGTTATGCCGTTTGGACTGACAAATGCTCTGGCATCCTTTATGGACCTTATGAATAGGATATTCAGGCCCTATCATGATCAATTCGTGATCGTGTTTATCGATGATATTTTGGTTTATTCTAAAACTTAGGAGGAGCACGAGCAGCATCTCAGAATCGTGCTTCAGACCCTGTGAGAGCACCAGCTATACACTAGGAAAGAAAAGTATGAGTTCTGGTTGACAAAAGTCAAATTTTTGGGTCATGTCATCTTCGAGCATGGTATTTCAGTGAATCTGTCTAAGGTAGTAGCCATAGTGGAATGGAACAATCGAGGAATGTGGCAGAAAGCCGTAGCTTCTTGGGACTTGTAGGGTATTATAGGAAATTTGTGAAAGATTTCTCGAAGATAGCAATGTTGTTGACAAGATTGATTAGGAAGAATGTTAGGTTCGAGTGGGATAAAGAATGTGAGCTCGCTTTTCAAGAATTGAAGAATCGGTTGACCTCAGCTCTACTGTTGATTATTCCCAACAGTGATGAGCCGTATGAAGTTTACACAGATGCGTCAGGACACGGACTTGGGTGTGTGTTAATGCAACATGGACATGTGGTGGCATATGGATCAAAACAACTATGACCTCATGAGGAAAATTATCCTACTCACGATTTGGAACTCGCAATAGTGATTCTCGCATTGAAGATCTGGAGATGTTATCTGTACAGGGTGACATTTCAGGTTTTCTCCAACCACAAGAGTTTGAAGTATTTGTTTACTCAGAGGGATTTGAATTTGAGGCAACGAAGATGGATGGAATACATGGAGGATTATGATTTCGAGCTACAGTACCATCCTGGAAAAGCTAATGTAGTCGCGGATGCGCTTAGTTGGAAGTCTTCAGGGATATTTGCATGTTTGGCACTTGAAGATTGAAAAAAAGATGCAACAAGTGAGTATGGGCTATAGTATCCTAAAGACTACGATCGAGTTTTAATGTATCATATGGAGAATACCCCAGCTCTTGTTCAGATGGTGAAGCAAAATTAGTGGCGAGACTAGCATCTTCAGGGAATCTGGATGCGAATTCAAAATAGAGAGCAATTTGAAGAATGGATCATTGTACTTTAGAAAGCGTCTGGTCGTTCTAGCAATCGTGGAAGTGATTAAGGTCGTAATGGATGAAGCCCATAAGTCTCAGTTTGCCATTCATCCAGAGAGCACAAAGATGTATCGTGATCTAAAGAGGCAATATTAGTGGAGAGGTATGAAGAAGGATATCCGAGAATACCTGGCCAAGTGTGTGACTTGTCTTCAGGTGAAAGTCAAGCATCAGAAGCCAGCAGGTTGGCTTCAACCACTTCCTATCCCAAGATGGAAATGAGAGCATGTGACTATGGATTTTCTTACTGGATTGCCAAGGACAGAGTAAAGGCATGATGCAGTTTGGGTCATGGTTGACAGCTTAACAAAGTCAGCTCATTTCATTTGGTTCAAGTTGACTTGTTTGAGGAGAGTTCTCAGAGAATTGTACGTGTAGAACATAGTGCAGTTGCACAGAGTTCCTTTGTCCATACATCTGATAGAGACACTAGGTTCAATGCCAAGTATTGGAGAAGCTTTCAGGAGGCATTGAGTACAGATTTAAACTTCAGCACGACATTTCATCCTCAGACCGATGGGCAATCTGAGTCGGTCATTTAGATTCTTGAAGACATGTTGCGTGCATGTGCGTTAGACTTCGGTGGTTACTAGAAAAAGAACTTGCATATGGCAAAGTTTGTGTACGACAACAGCTATCAAACGAGCATTGTCATGGCACCGTTTGAAGCACTATATGGTCGACCGTATCGGTCAGGGTTGTGTTGGGCTGAACTGGAAGATAGAGTTATTCTTGGGGCATATGAGATTCGCGATAATAATGAGAAGGTCATCATAATTCGAGATCGATTGAAGGCAGCTTAGAGTCAACAGAAGAGTTACACAGATAGGAGACGTCGACCCTTGGAATTCAAGGTAGGAGACCTTGTTCTCTTGAAGGTAACGCCTCACAAGGGCATTTCGTGGTCCGAAGTAAGTGGTAAGCTTGCACCAAAGTATGTCGGACCATTCAAGATTACTCAACGTGTCAGTGTGGTTGCTTATCGACTCAACCTTCCTCCTAAACTTTTGCATGTTCACAATATAGTCCATGTGTCAATGTTTCAAAAGTGTCTGCTTGAGCAAAACAAAATCGTCTTGTTCTAAGACGTGTAGATTTAGGAAAACACAACGTACAAGGAAATGCTGATTCAGATCATTGATCGAAAGGTGATCAGCCTGCGTCGTCGCGATATCCCATTAGTAAAGGTTGTGCGGTCGAATCACGGAGTTGATGAAGCCACTTGGGAATTAGAATCAAATATGCGGGAGTTGTATCCGCAATTGTTTTGATTCTGAATCGATTTGTAAATTTCGAAGGCGAAATTTCTTCTAAGGGTGGAGAGTTGAAACGCCCCAAAATTAATTAAATGTTATTAGTGAGTAAAATGGTGGATTAGTGTGCCATAATGAGTATTTTAAACTTAATTTGAATATTTTGTGGAATTTCTGAAATTAATGTTGTTTTTATTATTTTTATGATTTTTAATTACTATAAATTATTTTTTATTTGTTATTTTGAATTTTGAAACAAAACAATTTATCAAATGACCAACAGGTCTCCCAAAGGAAAACCATGTGCAGGACATGCTTTCCCTTCTCATATTGCTCTCTTTCCCTCTATTTATTCTCACTCTTTCCCTCTCCTTCACTCAACTCTCTCTCACTCACTCTATCTCTCGTTCTCTCTCTCTCTTACTCTGTCTCTCTTTCTCTCTCTTCTTCTCTCAAAAATTTTTGAATAAAAAACAATCTCAAGCTTTGGATTAGTGGATTGAAGGCTTGGGAATGCAATTTAGCAACCATGACTTCGATTTAAAGCTTCGATTTGAGGTTAGATTCAAAATTTCTAAACTTTTCTAAATTTTTTAAATTTCTTAGTATTTTGAAATTTAAGTTTTCTTAAGCTTAGAAAACCACGAATCCAAATTGGAGAAACTTAGAACATCTAGAATCTAAGCTTTGTTTGATCAAAAACAGATTTAAATCAAGATTTTCTATTTTTCTCCCTTTTTCTTCAATTTCAGGATTTTTCAAAATTCTTGTCCAAATCTTGTTTTAATGCAATAAAAAGTAATTTACTATGTTTTTTCTATCAACCATGATCATTATTCATGCTTAGGATTTGAGAAAACAGGTTGAAATTGAAGATTTGGGCTTGGGAGGTTGAGAGCCCGTGCCTAGAAAATTCTAAAATTTTTCTATATCGGTAGGCCGGATTCATACAACCGGCAAGTCGAACCTGAAAAAATTCGACCGACCGGACGTGGATTTCCAATAGGCCAAACTGCACAGTTCGGCCAGCCAAACCAAGGCAACCGATAGGCCGACCGAGCATGTGGAACTTTGTTATTTTTATTCATTTTCACCATTTTAAACCCCGATTGAGATTTCAATTTTATAAAATGATTTTATAAACTTAAATGACACACTAGGACACCATGAGACACTTTAATGACATAGAATATCTTAAGCTAGATACTGATAGACTTAGTTATTATACATTTAAGGTTGTTCGTGGTTTCGCGGAGCTGATGTGTAGTGGACCAGGATTGTAGTGTAGGACACCGACACAAGTATCGAAGTAGGACTTCTACCCTCTTCTTGGTAACCTAGTTTTAAAAACGATTTTGACCCAACAAGGATTTTCATTAAAAATATTTTCAATGATTGTTTGAGAAAGGATTTCATTGACTGTTTTTATAAACAGTAGACTAAGGAGATTTTTATAATAAACCTCATAATGAATGTAAATGAGAATACTTGGTAAAAAGAGATTTTAATAATTATAGAAAGATATGTATATATATATATATATATATATTAGGGCATGATGTCATATCAGAGATCGGGTCGTGTAGTGCGCGACCTTAAGAGCAGGTCCCGAAACCCAGTTGAGCTACTTCAGTGGTGAATATTATGGTTTGCCCGGACAAGATAAAAGGTACTTTTTGGACGAACTGTTTTTAATAAAATCTATTTAAATGAATTTATTTATTTGACTTTATTTCCTAAGGTGTAGTTTTATTTAAATTATTTATCTGTTTTAAGATATAGTCTTGTTGAGCCTTTCGTTCACCCTTTTATTTGTTTTAAAATCATTCCCTCACTAGGTGGAGTTCAGCTTAGGATTGGCAAGGAGTCCACAGATAGGACATTCGAACAGTAGAAGAATCAAGTAGGTTATTTAAGTAGTAAAATCAAGGCCTATATTATTTAATCTTTCTTTTTACTTTGGACTGTGACTGTAATTTAATATTGTCAGTACTATGTGTGCACGCAAGATGTGGGTCAGTATGACCCATTCTTGTTTCACCTTATTTCTATTAATATTTCTTTATTGTTTAATTTATTCTTCTTATTTGCTTAAACATTATAATTGCTCGCTTTTAAAAAGGGTTTGAAAATTATCACTTTTTCATAGATAATTTCTTAATTCTTAAACCCATGTTTTAACAAAGTTTCTACTTAATTAACTTAAATTAAATCGTCACGTCACCTCCCGTACTCTGGGGCGTGACATTTTAACATGCAAAAAACTATTCCCTTAAAATACGGTTAGTCACTACCTCACATCCTTGTGATCAAATAATATTATTGATTCACTTAACAAAACAATAGAATTACTAATTCACCAACCAAAACAAATAGAATTATTGATTCAGACAAAAAAAAATAGAATTGTTGATTTTAAATTTTTTTATGAAAAACTATTGATTTTCAGATTTTTAAAGATAAGAGTCAAGGGAAGAAATAAATAAGAGAAAGAAAAAGCAGCATTTTAGAGCACATGATTTATTAGTTTTCAAATTGCAATGTAAGTTTCAATTTATACATTTTTTCATTTAAGGAGAGATTTTGACAAAAAGAAAATTTAATGTCCAAATTACTCTTCTGCATTACTAAGCTCCTGTATGATATAAAGTTTGAACCACAATTTAGAACTTAAATTATAGATGATTATTAGAAAATTTTAAATTTTTGTTTAAATCAACGTGCAAGACAAGGCATAATTGATTTCACGTCCACTCTTCATAAGTCTATTCCCATTTAGAATAAAAGTGAATGTTTAAATATAATTGTTTTATAAGCAAATAATTATAGAATTATTTTTTTGGAAAACGGAAGGCAAGATGATTTGAACTCTTCATTTTTAGGTAAAGTCGGTGTAGTTTTGTCACTAAACTATATCAATAACCACCAAATAAATATAGAATTATCTTGCATTTCTTTCTATGTATAATTATTTGGGTATTTTGTATATTTGCCTTCTTAACTTATAGGACTTTGATAACTCACTGTCTGACAATTTATCCCTCAAACTTTTAAAATTATTACAATAATTCCTATCTTGGTGATAAATGATAACTCATGCATCCCAATTTAAACCGTAACATATATATCTAATAGAATGTTTGAAAGAGCAGTTCAAACTAATAATTTGAATTGTGACTAGTGTAAAACTCTCACATGCTATAGTAAAAGCTGTAGTGTAAAGCTCTCACATGCTATAATTCTCAAGCCTAAACTAATGGTTTAAACTACTCTTTCAAATACCTTATAAATGCTCCACTCTCAATCCTTGAATCTCACAAAAAAGGGGAAAAAATAGATAAGATAAGTCAAATTACTACAATTTATCAAGTTTAAAAGCTAATTGAAATTAAAAGTTTTCGAGAGCAATTTGTTAAACCCCTACAAGTTTGGGAGTAAGTGTACATAATACACAAAGGGTTCGTTTTGTTTGTGTATTTATTAGACTTAATGGACTCAAATTTTGATTCTAGTATCAAGAATCATTTGGATAAATGTTTGTTTCCCGTAAAATCTGAATCAAATAAGTATCAAGAATCTAAGTTTTCAGAGTTCTGACTTCCCCTAAACTCTTAATACTTAGATATCTTTGTTACAGTAAAAGTTAAAATTCTCTCTCTTATATTTGAAGCAAAAAAAAACATAACTTTTTTATTTGATATTCAAATAAGATAACTCTTTTTTTACTGTATCCATCGTGAAGAGAGGAATAAATTAAGATCCATATTGCATATTTTTTTAAGATTATTAACATTAAGACTTTATTATATTTTTTAATAAATTAAAAAACTTTTTTCACTATCAAATACAAATTTCAATTTTATTCTATACTCAAATTAAAACTTAAATGCATATCCAAACATCAATTTAGATAATAATTTAAATCATTAACTTAAATTCTAATTTAAATCATATCACTCAAATCCTAATAACTAAGTACTATTATCAAACAATAGGGTATTTCATAAAGTTGGTTTAGTATTTGAATCAAACAATAGGGTATTTCATAAAGTTGGTTATAGCAAACTTTTTGTTAAACAATAATTAAAAGGTGACAAAAATTACAACATGTTAACCTTTCACATAATATAAAATTTAAAATCAAAACATTAGTTTTAACCGCACACACCCGCAAGATAAAAACAAAATCAAAAACAAAAATTTACCCATAAAAAAAACCAGTCGGGGAGAACCGCCTTTAGCACAGCCGTGAGCAGCCTAAGTCCGGTCCCCAAAAGCTACAGCTTTAAGTATTCAACCATCCCAAGTTTCCAACGAAGAAAACGGTCGTTACTCCAATGGAAGAAGGTGCACCGCAGTTGTTTATTTGTCGTAGACTTTAATTTACTTCAATCTATTATTATTATTATTATTATGTCCCCAATTTGTGTTTTGGTTAATCTGGGTGTTTATCTTTGAACAATAATTTTTTGATGAATGTATTATTGTGTGTCTCGGTTAATAATCCTGTTATGTATAGTCTAACAAGAGGAATTTTTTTTTTTTGGTTGGATTATAATTGCTTTGTTGTTAAAGCTGCTTGTTTGAATTTGAGAATAGTGATCATCTTGGTTTCTTTGTATTCTATTTTTTTGAGAATTTTTTTTGTTTATCCTAATTTTTCTTTATATTTTAGCTGGTTTTGATTTCACAGTATCGATTATGTAGTGATTTATGTGAATGTAGAGAAGAATTTAATGGGTTCAGATGCTGAAACTCTTGAAGAGAAGTTGAAATCCTTGCTTGGTCAGCTCCAAGTTGAGTGTGGTATTTTCGAAAGAATGGTTTACAAAAACAAGAACCAGCATAGGCGTTGCTCTTATTTCCAGTATCTATTGAAGGTTTACAGTTTTCAACCTTTATGTTTAAACTTTTCCCTTTCATCGTCTGTTAATATTTTTTTTTTTTAATTTGATTTTTCCAGGGCAATAGCTTAGATGGGGTTGTTTATATTGTAAAGTCTGTGTTGTTGATATCATTGTTCTGGGGTTTTAGGTAAGGAGGGATTTGAGGCTTCTAAAATCAGCTAAGCTGGAAGAGGTTCTGAGTTCTTGCTTCCAAGTTATTACAGGGAAGAGACCTAAACAAAAGGTTCATCTTCTAGAAAGGTGAAAAATAGTTTTAGAACTTTATTCCATTTTCTCTGTGGGGTTAAACTGGTTATTAGATTTTAGGAAACCTGTGTCAAAGGGGAAGATTTTGAAAGTTATTTTTTGATTTTATTTGTTTTTCATGTGTTGAAATATCCATATATCCTTGTCCACATTCAAATCTTTGATTGTGTGCTTCAATGCAGTAAGATACTCTGATGTTAATGTGTATAATAATCTTATTATGTGATTTCTTGCAGTTTGAAGAGGAGAAAAATTGAAGTTGGAAAGTTCATTTTCTTGGAGCGTCTCTTGGGAGCTGCACGACTCCTTTCTCAGGTTTTAATTTGCTTTTATATGCCATTTATCTTCTTTTTTATGCTTCTTTAGTTTTGCTGCGGTCGGTGGCCTGTTCTATTTCTGTCATCTTTGTAAAAGTATGTCCCATTGATGCAAGGCGGGAAGATATATGCTTTCAATGGTGACATTGTTTATTTGCTAAGAAAATTATAAGTCTCGAATAAGATTCATATATGCAAGGCGTGCTAAGCACGCATCTTAAAGAGCTTTTGGGCATGTGACGTGTCTTGACACAGGGGTGAGGTGTCATGGGAATGTGATTTTTCCCTTATGGAACTGAATAATGTACGTGGGGGATTTATTGGTCTGGTGAAGGGTGAGTGAGGCAGGAAAAATCAGGGAATTGTTTTGGCTATAAGACCTTTGAGAGAGAATGAGCCTCTCGAACGCTCACGAACGTTCTCTTTTTTCCTATAAACTCTGTATTACTTCTTTCTACCAGTGGAATTAAGTAATAATGATTATCTCAAATATTTTGCTCATGATACTAGAACTAACCAGAAAAACAATTAAAGCCTTTCTTCCTTGTGATCCATATTCTCCATCAGTCTTCACCAATCCAAGCAACCTAATAAGAAGTTTTGCACAATAATAATATTTTTTATTTCTCTTTGCAGATGGTTGAGCCAATGCTAAAGGCAGCTTCGTATCCTTTATTGGTTGATTGCCTATGTATCTTGGAAAGGTGCATGTTGAGTCATGTGGCGGTCAGTAGGTAAATGCATGAATTTTCCTTGACTATTCTACAGTGAGATATCTGTCTTGTTTGCTCGATCATTTTTCATGGGATTCTCTCTGACAATTCTGGCTTTGCTTGCACGAATTCGTGTTTTGGTCCAGCAGGTGAGTTTGATATTTTCTAAAACAGATATTTTCAATGTTGAAAGAATATTTAAGCTAAGTTGGATATTTGCTGCACAAACTTTGTGTCCTTAGTAGACGATCAAACCTTAATCCAGTCCTTAGATTCACGTATAGCCTTAAAGATAGTTTGTTGTTAAAAAAACATTGAAAAGGACAAAAATATATCCTTTTGTGTGTGTGTGAAAGAGAACTATCTCACAAAAACCTTGACAGAAAGCTACGTATGGGATAGATGAATCTGAATTGTCTGTTCAAGGAAGACTGTCTTGGTTACTTGAGATATGTAAGATTGCCATCATAAATTGGTGTTTTCTTTTTTCTTGCCCGTGGGGGGGGGGGGGGGGGGGGGGGGGGGGGGGGGGGGGGGGG
>CAMOHE010046141.1:0-46133 GCA_946598075.1 Artocarpus hirsutus
AGGATTAAGATGCAATACAAATGATTGTCTAAAGTGAATCGATTTGCCAAGACAGAATTATTAATCCAAATCAATTCACTTTATGTCCCGATCCAACACATCGTCACCTATGACAACGTGCCAATGTTTCTATTCACGGAGTCCACCTCCGATGGTCAAGACAAACCATCTCCCAATAAGGATATAGACAACATAACAATCTTTACATGAATAAAGCGCCCAACTTTATTCCCTCGATTGCGGATCTTATGATTTAGACCGTCACCTTAAGAATCGTGTCTTCTGCATAATCTGTCCATCATATGCCTAATTCTTAAAGGTTTAGATCGACAGTTTCAGACTATTGTTTGCTTATCATACATTCAACAAATATGAACATAAAGAGACTAGATTTGGTATATGAATAATAAATGAATTCTTTATTGATAAAAATGTCTTCAAAACCTCATTACATTTTTACTCCTTAGGGCATACATGTCTAACAGGTAAAACATAATTGATCTTTAAACCGATTATGAATATCCTATGGGGATGTTACATATTATGATATGTCATGGACGGTTAGCTTGTTGGAGCTTTGTAATTTTATATAGTTCGAAAGTATAGCTCTAAGCTTTTAGTAGAGTAGCGTTAGAGTTGATAATTATAAAATATGTATCTAGGATATTGTATTTTATAAGTATAGAAGCTTAATCTGTATATGTCCATTGGGTCCCCTTTGCTAGCTCATAATTAATCCTATAATAATATGGCATGTTTTTCCTACATATTGGTGACTTATGTTAAACTAATAGAATGGCTGAAATTCGATAAGACTACATTTAATAATTCATGTTAGTTTATTTATTAAATTAATTTTATGAATTAATTCAAAATAAACATGTTGAATTATTTGAATAATATTTTATTTACTATGAGATTATTTATATATGACTGTCTTAATCAGATAACTTTTATATTAGGTTATTTGAATTACACTAAGGCTCTACTAAGATTCCTAGGTGAAAATAAAATATTTTAAGGATTTTAGATTATCGTATGGTCAATAGGCTGGTGGAAACTTTGGCAGGTCAATGGAGTAAGTTCGGCTTAGATCGGCCTGCCGAACATGTACTAATCAGTATATGTGTTTTTAACAAGTTTTTCATCAGAAGTTGATCCAGACTTGAATTTTGAAGCCTAATAATAATAGGTGAGTTTTCTTAGTTATTTAAATTATTTGAGAAGCATAGAGTGTAACGCCCCAAAAATTTGACGTTAGAATATAAACATGGGTAATGTAATAATATCATATGCAAATAACTATAATGTTATGTTAAGTTATTTTTTTAGGTGATGCGACGAGGACACGAGGTGCTAGAACGAAATTTATGCCAAATTAATGATTTTTTTAATGATGATTTGATGAATTTGTGCCGTGGTTTAATTGTACGAATAAAATATATGTAGATAAGTAATCATATATATATATATTAATATGTTAATATATATCTTATACGTAAATATAAGAAAATATATATATACATTAAGTCCAAATATAAGTATTAATATATATACTTATATGTAACTACAAGTATATAACGTGAAGTTTTTTTTTAAAAAAAGGAAAGTTATGCTATATATATATATATTAAATTGATGAATTAGTTATATATGTAAGGCGAATTGATGAATTAGTTATATATATAGAGCATGTATCGTTTAAAAAAAAAGCTTTGACTTTTTAATTTTTATTTAATTCTCATTCATTGGTTTAATTGCTGACATCTTACCCAAAGTAAAATATTTACAAGCCATAAATCACCTAATTGAAGCTAATCTATGTCAAATTAATTCTAAAATTTATTTTAGAATTAATTGCTTAAAGGTTTTATACACTTATTCTCCTTAACCCTCTCTTCCTTTCACTTTTCTCTTGTATGCTCAAGATACCAAAAAAATAAAAATAAACAATCAATACCATCCACCAAACATTCATCCTTCTATTTTTTTTGGGTAAACTTTTCTTTCTTCCAAGCCGTAATCAAGAGAACTTTAAAGTATACTTTGTCTTTAACTTTTATTTCATGAAATTTGGGTGATTTTTCTATTAGGTTTGGTTGAGTTATTTTGAGGGGATGTATGTTTGATTAATAGAGGCTATATGATGATTGATGTTGGTTCATTGTTTAAATATAAATATATATATATATATATATATTAGGTTTTGTATCGTTTAATTTTATTAACTTAATGATTCTAGGTTTTTCATCTCTTAAATTCATAATTTTTTAGGGTAGTGATTTCATGATTTGATGTTTTAGAAACTTGTCTAAAGGTTGATTATTATGTTTATGTGATTTATGCATATAGTTGGTGTTAATTTGATTTTTTTAATGAAAATTTTTGGAATTTTTGTCATAAAATGCATGTTGGAAATTTTTAGATTTTATACTCAAAATTTAATACTCTAGTTGAAGGTCTAAATGGGCTTTGTTTTTAATAAATTAGATACCATTGAAAAGCCTTGGATGTCCACTTTCTTTGAAATTGGTTGCCAGCCATTTGGATTCCTGTATTAATTGTTATGCGTTTTCCAAGTAATGAAGGTTTGGCTGTTAGTTTTTTATAAAGTTTTATGATCAAAATTCAAACTGCTTTTGAGTATCCAAATGGACTCCATTTTTAACGAATTAGGGTTAGTAGGAAGCTCTAGATGTCGATTTTTATTTGACACTAGTTTTAGGTTGTTTAGAATTTTATATGAATTGTTATGATTTTTGAAAGATACAAAGGTCTGCTTGTTAGTTTTTTTTTAAAGTTTTATGATTAGAATTCAAAACTGTTTTTGAGTATTCTAATGGACTCCATTTTTGACGAATTAGGTGTTGATAGAAAGCTCTAGAAGTCTATTTTATTTGACACTAGTTTTGAGTTGTTTTGAATTCTATATGAACTGTTATGATTTTTGAAAGATACAAAGGTTTGGTTGTTAGTTTTGTAAAGTCTTGTAATCTTGTGTAATTGTTTGTTTTGTTTGTATTTTGATATTATAGGATGATGAAATTAGCTATTTAGGTGTTGTTTTAATAAGATGGATGTATTTGATAGATTTTTATGACTTTTTAATAATTTTATTATATTTATGACATGAACGGTTTTAAAGGTGAGCACTTGGGACCTTGATAGCATGTCATCGTCGGAAAAGTTTAAAAAGGTTAAATAGGGCATTTATGTAAGTACACTCTCACCTGCAACATGAATAAAAAAACTGATGATGAGAAATATATGTTTTTGATGTTGATGATGATATTATGATGTTTTAATATTTCTCGTATGATGACGATTTGATGAAAAGATATGTATATAAGTATATATATATATATATATATATTTATGTTTTAAATTGACGTTATACACCCTAATGTTAATGGTGACCGGTGAGCAATGACTTTTTGTCATAGTTGGTTTAGGATTAGCAACCTCACTCTTTCTGTGACTAGTGCGCTATGACGATACAACGTCGGGCCCACTATATGATGGTTTTTAAATGTTAAAAAGTTTTCAAGGATGTTTATTTTTATGGTGATGTTTATTAAAAATAATGTTTGTTTATTTTGTGAGATATAAGTATCTTACTAAGCTTGCTTATATAAGTTAATTCATATTGCAGATAAGGGAAAAGGTAAAATGTAAAGATGGAGAAGCTTGGAGCGGATGCGAGACAATGTGCGATAGGAAAACGAGAAGAACGATCATAGAATGAAAAGATTTTTGTTTTAAATTTTTTTTTGAGAATTTGTTTGATGGTGATTTTAATTGGAGGATTATTTGGGATTTTAAATTTATTTCGTGATATGGGTTTCAGACTTATGTTAATAATGAAATTTTTTTATAAGATAAAAATAATATTTAAAAAAATTTCCTAAAATTTATCGAAGTTTCAAAAATCATTTTTGACAAGTTACGAATATTATTTTAGAGTATTATTTTCCGTACTTTAATAAGATAGAAAGATAAGAAAGATAAGTTTAATTATATCGGTCTATGAGGGGTCGTAACCTAGAGTAAGTACTCTAGTAAGAGAAACTTTAAAACTCCCTAAGAGCTATTGTTTAATATCAAGAATCTTAGCTCTAGGCCTTCTTAAGTGGTTGGAATGAGAGTCACTGGAATAAAAGTTGCACGACGTGTGACCACCCACACTCCAATCATGGATAGAGAATAGCAAAGAAGACGAGTTGGTTGAAGTTCTTCTAGGACATTCTTCTTTTCATAGATTGCTACTGCTTTTCAGTTCACAAACGAGTTTAGTAAGATCTATATTAATCTATGTATTTAGCATATTAAACTTGTGTTTTAGAAAATACTTTGATTTAAAATTTTTAAAATTTTGCTAGGTACTATTTTCCAACAATTGGTATCAAAGCCTAGTTTTTATGTTGATTTTATGGGTTTGTGATCATCCTATATACATGAATTATGTGATTTTATTCTCTCTTATGCTTGAATTTAATTTTTTTAGAGAGTTGGCACTCTAAAGTTTCTATATAATTAAATGTTGTTATGAGATTACGTAATGAATATTTATTAATTAATTATGGTTATTAAATTTTTATTTTAATTAATTATTAATTAATTAATTTTTGCCCATTATGGTTCCTTAGATGTTAGAATTTGTATCTAAGTTTTTTTATATAATTAGATGGCGGGCTATCATCACCGTCTAGGATTTATTATTTTAATTTGTAAAATTTGTAATAAAATAATTATTTAAAGAGAAGACAGATCAAGAAGATGGAAATGATGAGAGTTCTATTGTTTTTTCGTGTTTATAAATTTTTATGTTTTTGAATTGTTAACAATAAAATTAAAAACTGCTTTCTACATTATTTCTGGATAAACGATCGTTCAGCTTGGTTGGTAGGCCGAACCTTTTGGGTTGGTGTCACGTCATGGAGTGCAGAAAGTGACATATTGGATTAATTAAGTTAACTAAAGCAGATTTTTTATTAAAATCACCAATTAAATGATTGGGTTATTTTAAAAAACGTGATAGTTCAAAACATTTTCAAATAGTTATAGTTGTTTTAAAACAATTAATTAGGAAGTAAAACATTAAAGACAGTTAAACATATGTCGGATCCTACGAGACCTACATTAGTGCACACACATGGTATCAACAATAAAATATTACAATCACAGTCCAATACAAGAGATAAACATTTAAATAATACATGCCTTGATTTAAATAAAGCAATAACCTAAATCAGTATTCCAACCACTCACTTGTTTGCCCTGCTACCTCCTTGTTGGTCCTAAGCTACAATCTATCTAGAGGAAAAAAGGGTTTTAAAACAAATAAAGAAATATGAACGGAAGACTTAGTAGGACTAGGCTTAGAAAAACATTAGTTCTAAACATAAATTTTCACATTTGAAAATAATTTATAAAATTTTAGAACGATGAATAAAACATATTAAATTCATTCTTACCTTTAAAATTCCTATTCATTTGGAATTATCTTTTATTATTTGTTCTTTGGCAATCACCACTGTAGTGGCCTAATTGAGTTTTGGGACCTGCTCCTAAAATCGCACTCCCCACAACTTGATCTCTGTACATGGCATCATGCTAAATTGTCTTATTTTGGATGGTATTTATAACGCGTCTGGTATCATGTCATTACTTTGGAATTATCTTACTAAGTATTCTCATTTACATTCATTATTTGATTCATTATGATCATTCATTCTAAAATATGAAATAAAAATACTGAGAAACTCTTTGTAATCATTTCTTAAAAATCAAATTGGAAGAAATCATTTGGCAAGAAATCTTTTTGTGGCCAAAGGCCCCCTTTGAAAATATTTAAAACATTTTGTCATTTATTGAAAACATTTTGAAAGAATCTTTAAGGCCAAATCCATTAAAAACCTGGCTGTCAAGAAAGGAGTAGAAGTCCTACCTTGGTGTCATGCATAGTGACCCAGCACCGCAGTCTTGGCTCGCTCTACATTAGCTCTATGGAACTATGATGAACCTTAAAAGTAAACTAAACTTCATCAATTTCTAACTTAAAGTCTTCTACGCTATTATGATATTTTATGGTATTTGAGGAGTTGGAAGAGATATTTGCATCTGGCAGAATCATCTGTAGTATCAACCACATTGGTCTTACTTGGATGATACTGCAGTGAGAAATTCTAGTCCTCCATATATTCCATTTATCTTCGTTGCCTTGAATTCGAATCCCTCGAATGAACAAATGCCCAAAGCTCTTATGACATAAGAAAATCACAATATTGCTCCATCCAAGTAGCATCTTCAGATCCCCAAAGTGTGAATTACTACGGCAAGCTCTAAATCGTGTGTAGGGTAATCCTGCCTGTGAGGCCTTGACTGTCGCAATCCATAAGTCACAACTCGTCCAAGCCACATCAACACATATCCAATTCCTCGTCCTGCTGCATTAGTGTAGACCTCATAAAACTTGTCACCGCTCAAAATAGTAAATATAAATATAGAAGTGGTAGTCAACCGATTCCTCAACTCTTGGAAAGTACATCCGTATTCCTCATCCTATTCAAACCTGACACTTTTGCTGATCATCCGCGCCAATAGAGCCGCTATATTTGAGAAATCCTTCATGAACTTTCTGTAGTACCCGGCAAGTCCTAAAAAGCTAGGAACCTCAACCATGTCCTTCGGTCATTCCCACCGTACTATAACCTCTATATTAGACGAATCCATTAAGGTACCCTGCTTGGAAATGATATGCCTAGAAACTTAACCTCCTTGGCATGCAACTGGTGCTTTTTAGATCGCAAATCTATCCTCGAGAAATATCAGGAACTTCCTAACCAACCAAACAACCCATCGATCCTGAGTAGTGGATACTTATCCTTCACAGTGACATGATTCAATTGTCAATAATCAACGCACAACCTAAGCGTACTATCATGTCTCATTGCGAACAGAATTAGTGCATTCTACGTTATCCTAAATATATCCATTATCTACGAGTTCCTAAAGCTATTTCTTTAATTCCTCCATTTCTACAGGTGCCAATCGATTCTGTACTATGAAAATCGAAGCGATCCTTAGGAATAACTCGATACCAACTCAATGTCTTGATGCAATGCTGATGAGACTATAAAAGTGTGTAATTTATAGGGTTTAAATCATTTATTTATGCTTTTATTTCTTATTAAATCCTCTAATTAATAGCATTTTTGTGTTAATAGGTTTTTTTGTGTCTTAGTATTAAAATGTGCTTAAAAATATGTTTTTAGTGTGTTTTATGTTTAATGATATTTTTGGTAATTTTTAGAATCGTTTCGGTATGTGAAATAAGTGTTTAGTTTGTAAATAGTTAAAAGCATGAAAATAATGTGCGGTTATTTTATTTTGAGTTTTAATGTATTTGATAGTGTGTGAATATATTCTATTATATTTTTTAGTAATTTTTAAAAATATTTTCAAGTCTTAAAAATTATATATGTGTCAAACCAAAAGAGATCAGAAATTTTAGAAGTTTGTAATTAATTTTGTGTTTTAATGTAAAATAATATTTTTAATTTTTTTTGAATATTATGTTTATTAAATAATTAATTTTAGTGTGTTTATTTTATTTTAGATTTGAAATTTGGAGGAAAAACAAAGCAAAACGACGCAAAAATGGGCAAAATCGGACATCAAATACATCAAGAAACAAACAAAATTTGAATTTAGATAATGGGGGACACGTGGCAGAAATGTAACTGTCGGATGCACTGCAGATTCAATCATGACCGATGGATATCTGTGCACATCAGCTGTCATCATGCCACGCATTAGCCGCGCAGCGCGCATCAACTCTGACACGTGTTAATGGGTCCTGCAAATCTCAAGCCGTGTCTAATCAGGTGCTGTAGTTCCACATGTAACCGTTCTCTAGGCCATTGGATTGGATTACCAAGACTGATCCAACGGTCTTATCTCTTGGTCCCACTAGTCCTACTGGGCCCAATTTCACGCGTGCCTATGAGCCATCGGATCACGTCTTCAAAGGCCCAAATCGCGTCCGTTTTAGTATGTCCAGCTACACAATATCGCGTGCAACTGTTCTCTAGGCCATTGGATTAGATTACCAAGACTGATTTAACAGTCTTATCTCTTGGTCCCACTAGTCCCACTAGGCCCAATTTCACGCGTGCCTATGAGCCGTCGAATCATGTCTTCAAAGGCCCAAATCGCGTTCGTTTCAGTACGTCCAAATCGCGTGCCACTAAACAAGGCCCCATGCGTGGAAAAAAAGAAGAAAACGGATCAACATTATCTGATTGTTGAACAATAAAATATAATAAAAATAATAATTTAAAAATAGAAACAATAATTTTTCAAGGCTATAACTAGCCTTCCATTCTCCTATCCCTGAGCATCCCTTTGGGCCTTTGGCCCTCTTTCTTTCTTTTTTTTTTTTTTTTTTTTTTTTGTAGAGTTAGACTCAATAGTGTCCCCTTTAAAAAAAAAATAAAAAAAATGTCTAAATTAGTGTAGAGAGTTTGATAAGGCAGAGAGATGATCTTGTATGCATAGTACTCTGGTATGGATTTTATCTCTATAACTGTGTTTTAATGCTTTTATTTTTGTGGAATAAATTATATATTTATGTTTTTAATAATTATTGTCAATGTATTATGCTACCCAATTTTTGCATAAATTCAGTCATGCTTTCTTTATGTAATTTAATTGTGTTGCATAATTAATACTAATAATAATAAAATGATGCTTAATTTTATGGAATGTCTTTTACTGCAACATGAATTGTTATATTGTCAATTCTAGATATTTCATAAGACGAAGTGCTGCCGGAATTCATGCAACAATTTATTCTATAAAAATATATTAATTTTGATTTGTTATTATCTTTTCTATCTCAAAATTATGTAAGTTATAATTGAGTGACCGGGATTATAATTTTCATAATTAGTGCACCAAATCATTAGTGAGAGATGATTATTTTGCTAGTTTTTATAAGAAAACCCTTACTGCATTATGGCTTGCTATATTGTCGCTTTCGGTTGACCTATATAATTAGTAAAAAGTCCTTGCAATTAATGAGAAAAGATATAATAACTCAAATGCTTTAGATAATTATTAATTAGAGTTAAAATTCCATACTAGTGGCAAAACATACAAAGAATTCTCAAAGTTTCACCGTTTTAATTTTACGCTTTAAATTTCGAATTAAAAAAATCACAAAAATATTTATTTCTTTGAAACTTTGCTTTGAAAAAACCGCTTGCCTTTTTGAATGTTTAATTTCAACAATCTCTCAAGTTAAAAATTCTCTTTCATCTCCCTGTGGATACGACAACCTTTCTATACTACAAACATCCGTCGTTTAAAAAGAAACATTTTGGGGCATTAACACAACCAAAAATTTGGCGCCGTTGCCAAGGAGGCGCTGTTACTTTGTTAGATTGCTTAATTAAGCGGAAAACCAGGTAAGTACTCTGTCCTTATCTAGTAAATAGTGTAACTATTTTTATTTTAGTTAAATTATTTAATTAAGTAGGCTACTATTCAAGTAAGTTACTGTTCATGTCAATATTCACACACTGTTTACTATTCATAAAAAAAAATCATAAAAATTTTATTTTCTTTCCTTTTCTTTGTAAAATATTTATTTTGTTAGTTTTAGGTTTAGATCTAGGTTTTTGACTTAGAAATAAAACTTCATAAAATTTTAGAGTTAGGTTTTTCATAAAATAAATTGTGGTTTTGTGAAGAGTATTCTTTAAGGAAGTTCTGTTTGGAGGCTGGTAGTGCTCGGATACCGTTCCCATAGTTGGTTAAGTTTGGAAACTTTTCCAACACCAGTCATTCCGGGAACGTTGTTCTGACTAGGAGATTGGTTTTTAAGGAGCCTTAGCCTCACTAATCTTTTTTGGGAACATCTTTAAAGTATATAATTCTTAAGATCTATAAAATAAATTAGGCGAATGCTTTTCATTCACTACTTTATTCTCCCTGAATAAAGAAAAGCTTAGCATTTTGTCTTTTTCCTTGTAAATAAAAAAATTAATTAAAAAATAAAAAAAATTAAAATAAAAAAAAAGAGGGACACTTAGGATTAATGCTTCAACATAGAGACAAACTTGGTCAATTTGTTAAGGCTCCATGCTTAGAAAACCCTAGTGAACAATCGTCGAACCCTTTTCCGCATTCTTTATCTTGTTAACCACTCTTTCAAATTCGTTTGCGATGGAGAATCTTGGTGAGAATCCTCAAAGAATGCTGATGAAAGATTTCATGCATCCGATTTGCACTTTAACTCCTTCATGTATTATGTTTCCATTGAATCTTCCATAATAGGATTTTAAGCCAGGCGTGATTGAACTTTTACCAACCTTCTTCGGAGTAGAAAACGAAAATCCTTATGTTTATATTTGTGAATTCGAGGAAGTTGTCACCACTTTCCATAACCACCCTTACATTGTTGATTCCATCAAATTGAAATTCTTTCATTTCTCACTGAAAGATGAAGCCAAAAGTTAGCTCTATTCCTTAAGACCTTGATCCATCAAATCATGGAATGACATGACATCTGCTTTCTTCCACAAATACTTCCCATATCAAAGACCAACAATCTCAAGAAACAAATTTTGACTTTCTCTTAAAACGACCATGAAAATTTCCATGAAGCTTGGGAAAGGTTCAAAGATTTGTTGAGTCAATGTCCTCACCATAGTTATGAGAATCGGCGTCTTGTCAGCTTCTTCTACGAAGGACTCACAAGTCATGATCGCCAATATCTGGAAGTGATGTGCAATGGAAAAATTTTACACAAGGATCCTGAAGAGGCCAAGGAATTTCTTGATGAATTTGTTGAGAAAGTTCATTTGTGGGCTGAATTAGATATTTCTCATAATACTAATAAGTCCCGATCAATTGGAATTCATCAATTGAAGGAAGAGGATAACTATAACCTTAGGGTTCAAGTTGAAAACCTTATAAGAGAATTAGAAATCCTCAAAGCAAAGAATGAGAAAGGAAGTCATGTAGTCACAAGAGTTGAGTTAAAAGGAACAAAGTTTGTGAATGAAAGGTTTTACCAACAACAACCACTAGACTGTCATGTTTATCAGGAAGTGATAGGAGAATATGAGGAACAATGTAATGCTTTAAGGACAAATCAAAAGCCTTGTACTCCTTATCCTGAAACTTTCAATCCTGATGGAAGAAATAATTTGCATTTCGATAGGAGGTATTCAAATCACAAGCAATCATTTGGAAATCAATGGAGAATTGAAGAAGAAATGCACTTAGGAGAAAATGTTCCTCAACATGATTCACACTCAAGCAAATCTCTTGAAGAAACATTGCAAGCATTCATAGAGATACAAAACAAGTCATGTGAGAAAATTGAAGCTACTTTAACACAAATGACAAAAGAAATTTCAAAGTTGACTGAAAAATGTTCATATCAAGCTCTGGTCATTTCAGAAGGACAAAACATGATGCAAACCTCTAACACTGAAGAGAAGGATGAAGAGGTTAGTCATGTTGCTACTCGTAGTGGTAAATCATTGAAAAAATCAAACACCACATATCCGAGTATGAAGAAGGTGTTCCCCAAAGAGAAGAAGAAGAAGTGAATAAGCTTCTGGTAAAAGCCCCTTTCCCTCAAGCTCTTCAACCCACTAGGAAAGTGCCAGAAAATTATGAACAAATCTTGGAACATTTGAAGCAAGTTCGAATTGATCTTCCTCTTTTGAAAATTCTCAAACAAGTGTCTGCTTATGCCAAAGTGATGAAAGAATTGTGCACTATGAAAAGGAAACATCATGTCCCAAATACTACATTCTTGACTGAGCAACTAAGTGTAGTTCTTGAGCAAAGAGCACCGGTCAAATACAAAGATCCTAGATGTCCCACAATCACCTGTTACATAGGAACCCATGAAATCACTCAACCCTTGTTAGACTTAGGAGCGAACATCAATCTCATGCCCTATTCTATTTACTCGCAACTAGGTCTTGGAGAGATTAAGCCAACGTCTGTGGTCTTGCAATTGGCAGACTGATCCATCAAGAAACCACGAGGGATAGTTAAAGATGTTTTGTTGCAAGTTGATAAGTTCTATTATCCCATGGATTTTCTCATTTTAGACACTCAAACTGAGGTGGATATGGAATAAAAAATTCCTATCATCCTTGGAAAACCTTTCTTAGCTACGGCTAATGCTCTCATCAATTGTCAAAATGGTCTCATGAAAATATCTTTTGAAAATATGACTCTTGAAGTGAATGTTTTCCATATTGGGAAGCAATTTCAAAGCAATGATGAGTGTTCTTACACTAAAATCATTAATGAAGCTGTTCATAAAGAATTTCAAAAGCGAACCGATGAGCTTGAAGAAATCTTCCAAAGTCCTGATGTTGAAAATCCTAAACCCATTTTTGATATTCCCAAACATGCACTAGACAAGGAAACAAAATTTTGGGAACCGCATTTTGAAAAATTGTTTCCAGTAGGAGAAAAGCCAAAACCATCCACTGAAGAAATCCCAAAAGTTAAGTTAGCCCAACTTCCTAAAGGACTGAATTATGCATTCTTAGGAGCTGATGAATCTTTTCCTATCATCATTTCATCCAAACTCGATGAATCACAAGAGTGACGGTTAATTAACATGTTGCGTGATCACAAAAATTCATTGGGATGGACTATAGCTGATATCAAGGGTATTAGTCCCTTGATTTGTTCCCATCATATTCAATTGGAAGAAGGTGCTAATCCAAAAAGAGACCCCTAAAGAAGGCTAAACACAACAACGAAAGAAGTTGTGAGAAATGAAGTTTTAAAATTGTTAAATACGGGCATCATTTACCCTATTGCAGATAGTAAATGGGTCAGCCCAACTCAAGTTGTAGCAAAAAAGTCTTATGTAACTGTGATAAAAAATGAAAAAGGAGATCTTGTCCCTATAAGAGTTGTCACTGGATGGCGAATGTGCATTGATTATCGAAAATTAAATGCCGCCACTTGAAAAGACCATTTCCCACTCCCATTCATCAATCAAATCTTAGAACGTGTAGCTGGTCATCCTTTCTATTGCTTTCTAGATGGATATTCAGGATATTATCAAATAGAAATAGCATTAGAAGAATAGGAAAAGACCAAATTTACATGTCCCTTTGGTACTTTTGCTTTTTGACGAATGCCATTCGGACTTTGTAATGCTCCAGCTACATTTCAAAGATGCATGATGAGTATTTGCAGTGACATGATTGAGAAGATTATGGAAGTTTTCATGGATGATTTGACTATTTTTGGTGATTCGTTGATACTTGTCTGCTTAACTTAGAAGCTATTTTGAAAAGATGTGAAGAAAAGGCGTTGTGTTAAATTGGGAAAAATGTTATTTTATGGTTCCATCTGGCATAGTTCCTGGACACGTTGTCTCTGAAAGAGGAATTGAAGTTGATCCAGCTAAGATTGAGCTTATTTTGAAACATGGCCACTCCAAAGACTGTTAGAGATGTTCGATCTTTTCTTGGACACGCTGGATTCTATCGGAGGTTCATTCAAAATTTTTCAACCATCTCAAGACCATTGTGTAATCTTTTGTTGAAAGATGCAGTGTTTGAATGGACAAAAGAATGTAAAGAATCTTTCCAAACACTGATATCTAAGTTAACTTCTGCACCTATCATGCAATCCACTAATTGGAGTTTACCATTTGAAATCATGTGTGATGCAAGCAATTACGTTGTAGGAGTTGTCTTAGGTCAACGAAGGGAAGGAAAACCTTTTATAGTGTACTATGCAAGTAAAACTTTGAACAACACTCAAATGAATTACTCAACCACTAAAAAGGAATTACTTGCTATAGTATTTGCACTTGATAAGTTTCGTTCATACCTAATCGGTTCACCCATCACTGTTTTCACTAATCATTTTGCCCTTAAGTATCTCTTTTCTAAAAAGGATGCCAAGTCCAGACTTATCAGGTGGATCCTACTTCTGTAAGAGTTTGATTTGACTATCAAGGACAAGAAAGGAGTTGAGAACATGGTAGCTGACCACTTATCTCGTTTCGAAGTCAATAATTCTATTGATGGTTCACCAATTCATGATGAATTTCCTGATGAACATCTGTTCTCTATTACCAAGTTGCCTTGGTATGCACACATTGTCAATTTTTTGGCAACTGGAGAAATTCCATCTGCTTGGAGTTTGCAAGACAAAAGGAAGTTTTTGATTGAAGTGCGTAACTTTTACTGGGATGACTCGTACCTTTTCAAATACTATCGTGATCAAATCATGAGACATTACATTCTTGAAGATGAAGTGTATAGTGTCTTAAAATTCTGTCACGCTGATGCATGTGGTGGTCATTTTTCTGCCATGAAAACTACTACAAAGATTCTCCAATGTGGTCTTTATTGGCCCACTTTGTTCAAAGACACTTATCACTATTGTCGTTCCTATGAAAATTGTCAAAAGTTAGGTACTCTGTCTCGTCACCATATGATGCCTCTAAACTCAATTATAGAAATTGAAATATTTGATTGCTGGGGAATAGACTTTATGAGACCTTTTCCACCTTTTTCTGGGTACCTATACATCCTTCTTGCTATGGAGTATGTTTCAAAATGGGTTGAAGCCGTTGCATGCCGTACCAATGATAATACAACTATTATAAAGTTCTTGAAAGAAAATGTATTATCTAGGTATGGTACACCACGTGCTATAATCAGTGATCAAGGCACACATTTTTGCAACCGTTTTTTTGAAGCTTTGATGCGAAAGTACGGTGTGATCCATAAAGTTTCGATTGCCTATCATCCACAGACAAATGGAAAAGCTGAGTTAGCAAATAGAGAGATTAAACAAATCTTGGAAAAGACAGTGAATCCAGATCAAAAGGATTGGTCCTCACGTCTTCAAGATGTACTCTAGGCGTACCACACAACATACAAAGCTCCTATAGGCTTGTCTTTGGAAAAGCTTGTCATTTACCTGTAGAACTTGAACATAAAGCTTATTGGGCTATTAAAGCTCTTAACTTTGATCTTAGTGTTGCAGGTATTGAACAAAAGCTTCAACTCTCTAAACTTGAGGAATTAAGGAATGATGCTTACGACAATTCACGGATTTACAAGGCAAAAATGAAAGCATTTCATGACAAGCAGATTTTGAGAAAGAACTCTAAGCCAAGTCAACGGGTTCATCTTTATGAATCTCATCTTCATCTTCATCCTTGTAAGTTAAAATCACGATGGACAAGTCCATATATTGTGAAACAGGTTTTTCCAAATGGTGTTGTTGAAATTGAAGATCCATCTGATGGAAGGATACTTAAAGTAAATGGCTAGAGACTGAAAAGCTACATAAAACGAATAACTGAGCTCGAAAAGGTCACTCTCATGGCTCCAGTTTACCAACTCTGAGTAGTTTTCTGTTTATTCTCTTTTGTAAATATTTATTTTTGTTCAAAAAAAATATTTGAAAGTTGAAAATAAATCTCAAAATTAATTCTTGCAGAATAGCTAAGATTAAGGAGGTTAAAATCAATTGTGATTAGTAAATACTTTGTATTTGCGGCCTCTTGAGATGAATTTTGAAGAATCTATGTAAAAACATGATTTTAACTTTCGAAACAAAAAAATAAAGTCTAGGGAATATGACTTTAAAAAACCCAGTTTGTAATATATTGTTATGTGTTTTAGTTTTTAGTTTGGTTTGTTAAGTTTGCTATAGATCATCTCTACAGTTGTGCTGTTTCAGATAATATCTTTGTCTACTCTCACTATTCTTTTTATACATTAGGAACAATGTAGATTTTAGGTTGGGGGGAGAGGGTTGTACTTCAAAATTATGCTTTAATGTTGTGCTGTGCCAAAATTTTTTGATTTTTGCCCATATTTTTTTATTTTTGCTCTAGATTTTTGTGTGTTATTTTTTTTTGGTGTGAGTCATAAAATTTAAAAAAATAAAAAAAAACTTTTGTAAATATTAGTTTTGTAGTAATTAATGTGTTATTGTTCTGTTTTGATTTTTGAATTTCATATTAATGTAATATCATGTTTCTATTCTTTGGATTATCTAATTTTATGGACTCTTAAAACTTCAATTTTATTTAACATTTTTTATGTGTTTATATTTTAAAGTGTTTGTAAGCCATTCTTTTCACACACGCACTGTAATGTTTAATTGTGGTAGTAAGTCAAAGCTATGAATATTTGAGTTTTGTTATTTTGTGAAGATGAACAATTGAAGGCAATAACATTCTCAAAATTAATTAACTAATTAAATAAAAAGAAAAAAATAATAAAAAAATAAAAAGAATCGTAAATAAATAAAGTGTGTAATTATGTAAAGTAATGAACAAAGTTGGATAAGTTTGGTTTCGTAGCTTCTTTAACTTGAGTAAGTAAGTTCTAAGGGGTGCTTCAACACCTAGTACTTTAGGCCAACTAGTTTGGGAGTTACTAACCCAAAGCTCGTTAAATGGGTTATGGAAAAAGCTTAAGGGAGCCAAACATTGCGCTATCCACAACTATTGAAAAGCTTGATTTTTGTATAATTTAAAGTGTTTCTGCTCTTTAATTGTTCCAAATTAATAATTTGAATTGTTGTTGCCTGTAGGAGTTATTTGGAGCAAAATATCATAACAATTTTATTCTTAGTTTTAGATGAAACTTCATAATTATTCATTACCTTATTTTGCACTAAGTCTGGCATATATACATTTTGTTAAATAGCATATAAATTGTTCAAATAAAATTTTGGTTTTGTTAGTTTATCTAGTTAGGTAGGTCAAATTATAGTTAAATAGTTTTCATTGCATGATTATTCAGTAAATCATTTCAAAATTATATCGCTTTAATTGCTAGGGACTAGCAATAAGCTGGTTAGGGGGTGGGTTTAATTCATTTATTTATGCTTTTATTTCTCATTAAATCTTCTAATTAATAGCATTTTTGTGTTAATAGGTTTTTTTGTGTCTTAGTATTAAAATGTGCTTAAGAATATGTTTTTAGTGTGTTTTTATGTTTAATGATATTTTTGGTAATTTTTAGAATCATTTCGGTATGTTAAATAAGTGTTTAGTTTGTAAATAGTTAAAACCATAAAAATAATATATGGTTATTTTATTTTGAGTTTTAATGTGTTTGATAGTTTGTGACTATATTCTATTATATTTTTAGTAATTTTTAAAAATATTTTCAAGTCTTAAAAATTATATCTGTGTCAAACCGAAAGAGATCAAAAATTTTAGAAATTTGTAATTAATTCTGTGTGTTTTAATGTAAAATAAATATTTTTAATTTTTTTTGAATATTATGTTTATTAAATAATTAATTTTAGTGTGTTTATTTTATTTTAGATTTGAAATTTGGAGGAAAAATAGAGCAAAACGGTGCAAAAAGGGGCAAAATCGGACATCAAATACATCAAGAAACAGACAAAATTTGAATTTAGATAATGGGTGACACGTGGTAGAATATAACTGTCGGACGCACTACGGATTTAATCGTGACCATTGGATATCTGCGCACGTCAGCTGCCATCATGCACGAGTCAGCCGCATAGTGTGCGTCAGCATTGACGCGTGTCAGTGGGTCCCGCGAATCTCAGCTGTGTCTAATTAGGTGCTGCAGTTCTCCATGTAACCGTTCTCTAGTCCATTGATTGGATTACCAAGACTAATCGGATGGTCTTATCTCTTGGTCCCACTGGTCCCATCGGGCCAAATTTCACGCGTGCCTATGACCCATCGGATCATGTCTTCAAAGGCCTAGATCACGTCCGTTTAAGTACGTCCAGCTGCTGAGCGACAAAAAATCTCGGCGAGATTCTCAGCCACTAAAAAGGCCCTACGCGTGGAAAAAAAGAAGAAAATGGATCAACATGATCCGATTATTGAACAATAAAATATAATAAAAATAATAATTAAAAAATGGAAACAATAATTTTTTAAGGCTATAAATAGCCTTCCATTCTCCCATCCTTGAGCATCCCTTCGAGCCTTTGGCTCTCTTTCTTTCTTTTTTTTTTTGTTGTTGAGTTAGACTCAACAGTATCCCTTTTTAAAAAAAATAAAATAATGTCAAATTAGTGTAGAGAGTTTGGTGAGGTAGAGAGATAATCTTGTATGCATAGTACTTTGGTATGGATTTTATCTCTATAACTGTGTTGTAATGCTTATATTTTTATGGAATAAATTATATATTTATGTTTTTAATAATTATTGTCAATGTTATTATGCTGCCCAATTTTTGCATAAATTCAGTCATGCTTTCTTTATGTAATTTAATTGTGTTGCATAATTAATACTAATAATAATAAAATAATGCTTAATTTTATGGAATGTCTCGTACTGCAATATGATTTGTTATATTGTCGATTCTAGATATTTCATAAGACAAAGTGCTGCCGAAATTTATGCAACAATTTATTCCATAAAAATATATTAATTTTGATTTGTTATTATCTTTTCTATCTTAAGATTATGTTAATTATAATTGAGTAACAGCGGTTATAATTTTCATAATTAGTGCACCAAATCATTAGTGAGAGATGATTATTTTGCTAGTTTTTATAGGAAAACCCTTACTGCATTATGGCTTGCTATATTGTCGCTCTCGGTTGACCTATATAATTAGTAAAAAGTGCTTGCAATTAATGAGAAAAGATATAATAAATCAAATGCTTTAGATAATTACTAATTAGAGTTAAAATTCCATACTAGTGGAAAAACATACAAAGAATTCTCAAAGCTTCACCGTTTTAATTTTATGCTTTAAATTTTGAATAAAAAAAATCACAAAAATATTTATTTCTTTTAAACTTTGCTTTGAAAAAACCGCTTGCCTTTTTGAACGTTTAATTTCAACAATCTCTCAAGTTACAAATTCTTTTTCATTTCCCTATGGATACGATAACCTTTCTATACTACAAACATCCACCGTTTAAAAAGAAACATTTTGGGGTGTTAACACAACCAGATGCTAATCCAAATAACACGTCAAGGTAGACATCATCGAACTCATCAGCCACCGGTATTGCTACATTTCTTCCTGTAGCTTTAGAATCCTTTCTTAAACCTTAGAGAAGTATAAAAGCATGTTAAATTTCTTCGTTCACCTAGACACGTTCTCGTGAGTTACTCACTTATGACTCGATCTTTACCACCCCAAGGAAATGATCGTCACCCACTACTAACCACTAGAGTTACCTCTCTAATGTGATAATCTATAGTTTCATTATACCTGGACAACCGGTCCATTCTTAAGGTCATATCATAAGTACTCATGGGGATTATAATCAAATTATTTTCCCAAGTCTCACCCCCAATCATCATTTACAAGATTTACATATACAGTTTATATACACTTGCCCCATGGGTGAGGTAACTACTAAAGACTCATTAATTTCCCCTATTTCTAATCCCAAGGCATGTACAAAAGAACTTGAAACGAGAGAATGAATGGCACCAATATTAAATAGAACTAGAACTAAAGACTAAGAAACTGAGATCGTACCGTCGACTCTCACATTGTTGGTTTGAGCACCCAAACTCCCTGAAGTCATGGTGTGAAAACAAACTGGAGCCTTTCCTTTTTCCTCTACTAGCGTTGCTACATCTTGGGTTCATCGGCCGATATTGTGTAGAGAAAACTGATGAAGCTAAAGCTGAAGAAGTTGCTATGGTGGAGATAAAGACTAAGGTTGAGGCTAACAGCTTGCACCCTCTCTGGTCTGAGATCCTTGTTGAGCATGTCTTACTAGGCAGCTCCTCCTGATGTGTCCCGGCTGCTAGCAGAGATGGCAAGGGTTGCTTCGTCTACTACTAGATGATCTACTTTACCTAAGCTTCATGATCGCTACCTCTCCTATTGCTCCGCTAGGGTCCTCCTGATGTTCTCGCTTGATCCTTATAGTAGTGAGCGTGATCTCCTCTTACCGATAAAGCGACAACTCAACCTACTAGAATTCTGAAGTCGCAAGACCACCAGTTGTCGTCAAATGGATGCCTTAAGCCCTTCCTAGAACTTGATACACTTTTCATGTTTAGATGCCACGACAAACAGAGCAAACCGACCAACTGATCAATTTTACCTCATATTCCCGAAGCATCTTGTAACCAATTCCAACTGGTGGAATTCGACGATCCTTCGATCCCTGCATTCCTGTGAAAATAACGTTCACGAAACAACTTCTCGAATATTTCCTTGTCGGTATTCCTATCATTCTCTAGACATTTTGCTTACTCCCACAAGGTGTTAGCATAGCCTGCTAACTTGTAAGCTGCAAACTCTACTTGATACACTACTGGGTCTAACCAATATTCAGCCTCCTATGGACCTGCATTTCTATCAAAAGTTGGGATAGACACACACTGAAGCTCCATAAAGTACTCATGATGACAACTTGCCTCCGAATTGCTTGATCTAGCCCTTGTTGTCATTTGCAGAAAAGTAGCAAATGTAGCTCCTATCATACGTCCCTCATTCGTAAGACTTGCATCAACCATAGTTGGATGACGCCTAGGTGTCATTCTTTCAATTCTAAAAAGAAAATTGGACTGTCAGAGGCTTTTCACATGTATACCTATGTGTGCACAATTCCCAAGGCTCATAACCTATGGCTTTGATACCATTTTGTTACACACCAGAGTACAGGTAGTGATGTGGTGGATTAATTATGTTAATTAAAGCAGATTTTTGATTAAAATCACTCATTAAATGATTGGGTTATTTTCAAAAATGTGATAGTTCAAAACATTTTAAAACAATTATCGTTGTTTTGAAATAGTTAATTGAAAAATAAAACATTAAAGACAGTTAAACATAAGTCGGGCCCCATCGGATCCATATTAGTGTGCACACATATTATTGACAATAAAATATTACAATCATAGTCCAATATAAGAGATAAATATTTAAGTAATACATGCCTTGATTTAAATAAAGCAATAACCTAAATCAGTATTTCTTCCACTCACTTGTTTACCCTACCACTTCCCTGTTGGTCCTAAGCTGCAAACCACCTAGGAGAAAAGGGTTTTAAAACAAATAAAGAAATGCGAGCGGAAGACTCAGTAGGACTAGGTTTAGAAAAAAATAGTTTTAGACATAAATTTTCATATTTGAAAATAATTTATAAAATTTCAAAAAGTTGAATGAAACATATTAAATTCATCCTTACCTTTAAAATTCCTTTCATCTAGAATTATCTTTTATTATTTGTTCTTTGGCGATCACCAATGCAGTGGCCCAGCTGGGTTTCAGGACCTGCCCATAAGGTCGCACTCTCCATGACCCGATCTCTGTACATAGCATCATGCTCAATTATCTTATTCTGGATGGTATTTATAACGCGTCCAGTATCATGTCATTACTTAGGCCTTATCTTACTAAGTATTCTCATTTATATTCATTATTTGATTTATTATGATCATTCATTCTAAAATATGAAATGAAAATACTGAGAAATTCATTGTAATCATTTCTTAAAAATCAATTTGGAAGAAATCATTTGGCAAGAAATTTTTTTGTGGCCAAGGGCCCCCTTTGAAAATATTTAAAACATTTTGTCATTTATTGAAAACATTTTAAAAGATCTTTAAGGCCAAATCTATTAAAAACCTGGCTACCAAGAAAGGAGTAGAAGTCCTACCTCGATATCCTGTATCGTGACTTAGCACCACGGTCCCGGCTCACTATACCTTAGCTCCATGGAACCCCGATCAACCTTGAAAGTACACTAAACTTCATCAATTTCTAACTTAGAGTCTTCTACAGTATTATGCTCTTTTATGGTATTTTAGTATGCCCTTTATAATCAAAATATCATATCATAGGCTCAAGGTCTTCATCTATGTTTTAAAAGGTGAAAACGGATGAAAATGGCAAAATATTATAAAGTCTGTTCGGCCTGCTAAACTCCTTCGTCTGGCCTATTGAACTGTACAATTCAGTCTATCGGATGTATAGCACCAACCTGCCGAACTGGCCTAGGGTCAGATTGCAGATGGTATGAATCTAGTATGCCGAACTTATAGTCTGGCCTGCCGATGCTCATGATTGGCTTGTCAAATTGAAAAAATCTGGGGACCTAAGACTTCGAGGCTCGGCCTCCCCAAATCCAAAAACTCCATTTCTAGCCTATTTTCTTAGTTCTCAGGCATAAGAAATGTTCATAAACAGTAGAAAAATATGTAAAAACACTTTTTAATGCTTTTAAACAAGATTTACACAAGGATTTCTCAAAAATTTCAAAAATGGAGAAAAATAGGAAAATGAAATTTAATCCAATTTTAGTGAGATCAAGCCTAGATTCATGATGATTTAGGTTCTACTAACTTAGATTTAAGGTTTCCTAAGCTCTATAAACTCAAATTTCAACATTAAAAGAAGTTTAGAGAATTTGGGAAAAAGTTTAAAATTTTAAAAATTTAGTAAACTAACCTCAAATCCAAGTTTTAAATCGAGTATGTGGAAGCCCAATTGAGTTCCTGAGCTCCCAATCTAGTTGAGATTCGAAATTTGAACTCAAAATTTTGAAATCAAAAATGGGAGAGAGAAGGAGAGTGTAACGTGAGAGAGAGAAAGAGCTAAGAAAGAAAGAGAATGGGGAAGGAAGAGAGAAAGAGGGAGATTAAATAGAAGAAAATGTGGTTTTACAGAGTGAAAACCATGTTCCAACACATGGTTTTCCAAAAGGGACATATTGGACATTTGACAAATTGTTTATTTCAAAAATTCAAAATAACGAATAAAGATAACTAAAAGTGAGATAAATTTAAAATATACCACAAAATGTTTAAATTAAGTTTAAATCACATTAGGGCATACTAATCCATCATTTACATGCTAACCTTACTTAACTAAATTCTCGGTGTTACAATTGGTCGGTCGATGGTCGTAGACCGGTGGGCTAATATGAAAGATTGGCAAGCCAGCAATGGGGTAGAATAATTTTCAAAAACGATGCATCTTTTGGTGTAGTTTTTTTTTTTTTTTTTTGAGACAATTTTGAGGAACATGAAATTTTATGATGACTAGAAAAATAGCTTTTTGATCTATGTGAGAGTGAAAAATAGAAGACGGATGCAACATGAAGAATGATACAACAAGAAGATACAAGATGAAGAATCGATAATATGTTTTGATTGATCTTTTATAATCTTTGTTTTCTTTTCTTTAGGATGGAACCATGATATTACGGCTATTTATTATTTTGCTTATGGCTTTGCATGGTGCTTTGCTTGTCTGTATTATAATATGATTTACCTTGTATGTTAATAACACGCCATGTAGAATAGGGAGTGCCACTCATTAAAAAATTGTTCATGCATGTTAGCTTAAAACCTTAACTTTTAAAATATTGAGTGGGAAAAGGTTTTTGAAGAGAAGATCTATGGCCTCCACTGTTAGTCCATAGGCAGCACATAGTGGTTCTAACCCTTAGGAAGGGATATCATCATGTACGGGGTTAGATCTCCAATGGGATAATTTATTTTACATGATTTATCGTTGTACACTTTTAGGTGATAATTATAAATCATGGATAAAATAGTTGAAACAATGGTTATACACTCAAGATTAATTTGGTTATTAATCTCCCCTAAGAGCTCTATTAATGAAATTAATTGCCAAAGAAAATGATTATTAATATATACTAGATTAGACAGGTCTTGGATGGCATATATTAATCGGAGGGCATCCGTATTCCTAATTGAATTTGGCAAGTCTCCCTAGGCGGCTTGTTGGATTAAGAGTTGGGAATTATCGTTGTAAGGTTGTGATATTTTCAAGATTTTGATGCGTAAACATAATTTTATGCTTACATGTTTGTATTATCTTACTAAACTGTTGTAGAATGTTTGCTTATATTTGGTGTATGAATCTTTATTATATATTAAAGTGTCTAAAAACTCTTTATCATCGATAGTTGATAAAAACATGTTAATTGGCAAGAATTACAATGATTGGAAAAGGAACCTAAACATCATCCTATTCTTTGAGAAACTAAAATTTGTGCTGATAACACCGTGTCCTCCCAAACCTACTTGAGAATCCACTAATGAACAAATCCAAGCATATGATTGCTAAAAAGATACTAACGATTAGGCCTACTGTTACATTATGACTAGCATGAATAACGTGCTGTAGGCTCAACATGAGGATTGTGAGACCGCCAGATCTTGGATAATCTAGAAGACATGTTTAGAGGCTAAGCCCTAATGAAATGGCAAGGGGCTCTTTGGAAACTCTTAAACTGCAAATAAAGATCAAGGACTCCTGTGAAGGAGCTTATCATGTTAGTCATGGGCTACCTTGTTGAGGTTCAAACCCATGGAGTTGATATTGATGCTAATTCATAGATGACTATGCTCTTTGAGATTCTATCTAAAGAGTTCATCCCCTTTAGAGCTTCATATAATTTAAGCAATAGCCAAGATGCAACCTTGATTGAGCTGATGAAGCAGCTAAAGGAGTTTAAAAATTTGATTAGGAAAATTCCTGCTGATGGTGAGACTAACTTGGCAGCTGCATCTAGTTCCAAGCCTAACCCAGGAAATGGAAAGAAGTAGAGGGCTAAGAATAGGAAGTCTTCTATCCTGGCAAAAGGCAAGGACAATAAGAAGAAAAAAAAGAACCCAAAAAAGCTCAAGTGCTTTTTCTGTGGGAGAGTTGGGCACATAAAGAAGAATTACATGGACTTCATTTCTTGAGGAGGCAAGTGTGAACTTCTAGGTAATGAAACTTGTTTAGTTGAGGAATCACGTGACACTTGGGTTATAGATTCTAGAGTAATTAATCATGTTTGTGTTTCTCTGCAAGGGTTTAAGGAAATGAGAAGTCTACTGCATGACCGCTTCACATTACGAATGGGCAATGGATCCTTGGTGTTGGATGAAGCAGTGGGAGACATCCATCTTTATTTTGAAAATTATAGGATTTTAGTTTTGAAATATTGTTTTTATGTTCCTAAACTTAAAAGGAATTTAATATCTGTAGCTTATTTATTTAAAGACTCTTATTTAATATCTTTTAATAATAAAATGGTGATTTATAAAAATAAATCTTTTATCTGTGATGGATGGATGTAAAACAATCTATATTTTATCAAACCTAAGATAGAATCATTGATGAACACTGAGGTTAATAATAACTCTAAAAGGCTTAAAACTTTTCACTCTGATAAGACTTATCTTTCTCATTTGTGATTGGGTCATATTAGCCTAAATAGGATTCAAAGGTTGGTAAGGGATAAATCTTTAAGTCACTTAGAGATGAAATCTATACCACAATGTGAATCTTGTTTGGAGCACAAAATGACCAAAAGACCTTTTGGATTTATGGGCAATAGGGCCGAAAAGGCTCTAAAACTTATGCATAGTGAGGTTTGTGGTCCCATGAACATTAGGGCTCGTGGAAGGTAAGAGTACTTTATCACTTTTTTTGATGATTACTCAAGATATGGGTATGTCTACCTAATGCATCATAAAAGTAAAACTTTTAACAAGTTTAGGGAGTTTCGGGTTGAAGCAGAGAAGTAATTAGGTAAACTCATAAAGGCACTTCGATCCGATCGAGGTAGAGAATACCTCTCAGATGAGTTCTTAGGACACATATTAGAGAATGGAATCTTATCCCATTTGACTGCGCCGGACACTCTAGAGCATAATAGTATAGCTGAGAAAAGGAATAGGACTTTGTTGGATATAGTTAGGTCCATGATGAGTTATTTAACATTGCCTTTATCCTTTTGGAGATATAACTATAAACCACTTGTTATCTTTTGAACAATGTACCTTCAAAGTTAGTTCCTAAAACTCCTCACGAGTTGTGGAAGGGTAGGAAGACATCCTTAAACCATATTCACATATGGAGATGTCTAGAACATGCCTTGTACAAGGAAGCGAATAAGTTGGAAGCACATTCAGAAGTTTGTGTGTTTGATCGGATATCCAAATGGGACTAAAGGGGTTATTTCTATAACCTAAAAGAAAATAAAGTCATGGTTTCAATGATGTAACATTCCTTGAGGAAAGTTACATGAACGACTTTAAGCCTCATAGTAAAATGGTATTTGAGGAGTTAGCGAGTGATTCGATCACTCTGGGGGTTCGGTTGAAACTAATCCAATCAATGTAGAAAAACCAAATCGAACAACAACCTAAGGGGCTTCGACATAGTGGGAGGATCGGGCGATAACCCAAGAGGCATATATTTAATGGTGAAGCTTACTTGTTTGAACCGGTTGAATATGACAGAGATCCTTACACTTACACAGAGGCTATAGAGGATGTTGATTCAAAGCTCTGGACAGAAGCTATGAACATTGCGATGAAGTCTATAGAGACTAATCAAGTCTAGGAACTTGTGGATCACCCCGAAGGGGTAAAACCCATAGGGTGTAAGTGGATCTATAAGAGAAAGAAAGGATTAGATGGGAAAGTCAAAACCTATAAGGCTAGACTAGTAGCTAAGGGATACATGCAAAAGGAAGGAATCGATTACGAGGAAACTTTTTGGCTTGTAGCCATGCTTAAGTCCATTAGCATTCTTTTGTCCATAGCTGCCACTCTTGACTATGAGATTTGGTAGATGGATGTCAAGACAGATTCTTTGAATGGCTATCCTGATAACTCCATATATATAGTACAGGTAGACAGATTCAAGGCTAAGGGTTAAAATAGAAAGGTCTGTAAGCTGCTAAAGATAATTTGTAGACTTAAGCAAGTTTCCCGTTCTTGGAACATAAGATTTGATCAAGTGATCAAGACTTATGGGTTCGAGTAGAACATGGATGAACATGTGTTTACAAACACATTAAAAATGGGAATGTGGTTTTTCTACTATGCTATATAGATGACATTCGGCTAAATGGTAATGACATTGGGGATTGTCATCGGTCAAATTATGGTAGACCAAGCAGTTTGGCATGAAGGACTTGAGTAAAGCTAATTATGTTTTAGGTATCCAAATCTTTTGGGATAGGAAGGACAAAATGATAGCTTTATCCTAAGCAGCATACATAGACAAAATTCTCAAGAAGTATGCAATATAGAATTCCAAGAAAGGTGTGCAACCATCTAGGTCTTGAATTACTCTTTCTAGGAAAGACTCTCCAAAGTCTAATGAAGAAAGAGAATATATGAAGAAAGTGATTTATGCTTTGGCAATGGGTAGTCTCATACATACGATGCTTTGCAAATGACTAGATATTTGTTATGTGATCGGGATAGTAAGTTGATTTTAGTCGGATCCAAGACTAAACCACTGGGTTGCAGTCAAGCATATTTTCAAGTACCTAAGAAGGACTAGAGGTTATATGTTGTGTATTCGAGTAAGAATCTAACACCTCTAGGATACACTGATTCAAGTTTCCAATCCTGTGTAGATTCGAGAAGATCGACTTTTGGTTCTATGTTCACTCTGGGAGGAGGAGGCATTGTTTGGAGAAGTGTAAGCAAGATTACACTTTAGATTCAACAATGGAGACTGAGTATGTGGCAACTAGTGATACTTCAAAATAAGCAATATGACTCCATAAGTTCCTTAGGGATCTTGAGGTAGTTCCTGGCATGGATAAGGGGGTATCGTTGTATTGTGATAACATTGGAGCAATAGCCAATACTAAAGAGCCAAGATTTCACAAGAAGAGTAAACATGTACATCGAGAGTTTCATGTGATAAAGGATAACATGGTGAGTGGAAATGTGTTTTATTGCATCTGAGGACATTATGGCATATTGGGGCTATGGGGATACATAAAATATTACATTTACTCACTTAGTGCAACTGGGAGATTCTTAGACATAATGCCCTAAGAAGTAAAATGTTGTAATATGTTTTTGAAGACATTTTTTTGATAAAGAATTTATTCATTATTCATATATCAAATGTTGTCTTCTTTATGTTCATTTTTGTTGAATATATGATAAGCAAACAAAACTTTAAGACTATCAATCTAAACCTTTAAGAATCATGCATATGATGGACAGATTATGTGGAAGACCTGAATCTTAAAGGTGATAGTCTAAATCATAAGATCAGCAATCAAGGGAATAAAGTTGGGCTCTTTATTCATGCTAAGATTGTTATGTTGTCTACATCCCTAATGGGAGATGGTTTGTCTTGGTCATCGGAGTGGGATTCTATAAGTAGAAACATTGGTGCATTGCCATAGGTGATGATATATTGGATCGGGAGAAAAAGTTGAATCGATTTGGTTAATAATTCTATTTTTTCAAATCAATTCACTTTAGGTAATCATATGTGTTGTGTCTTAATCCTGAAATGACTAATAGGCCTGTGTTCTTGACTTATATCTTTTGATGTACCAAAGGCACATCCTGATTTGATGATGGTACATATACCAGTACGTTGGAGACATAACTCTTGATTCACTTAGACTCATTGTGATAGATATGGAATCCATAGCTCTTTTTATAGAGTTAATAATATTCTCTTATATAAATTATCCTGTAATTAGAAGACTGGAACACTCAACCATTGTATACATAGGCGTAACTGAATGGAATACTATCTATGGATAGTAAGTATTCCAATGGGGTGATAATGGAATGTAAGATAGAAATAATTGGGAAGATAAAATGGAATTTATCCTTAAGCTGATTATGAATATCCTATAGGGATGTGACATACTATGATATATCATGGACGGTTAACTTGTTGGAGCTTTCTAATTTTATATTGTTTGAGAGTGTAACTCTAAGCTTTCAGTGGAGTAATGATAAAGTTGATGATTATAAAATATATATTTAGGATATTGTATTTTATAATTATAGAAACTTGATCCATATATGTCCATCTGGTCCCCTTTGCTAGCTCATAATTAATCATGTAAGTATTTTTCTTACATATTAGTGACTTGTGTTAAATTATTAGATTGGCTGAAATTCGATCATACTAGATTTAATAATTCATGTTAGTCTATTGGTTGAATTAATTTTGTGAATTAATTCAAGATAAACATGTTTAATTATTTGGATAATATTTTATTTACTATGGATTATTTATATATGACTGTTTTAATCAGATAAATTTTCTATTGGATTATTTGAATTAAAATTGAGGCTCAATCTAAGATTCTTAAGTGAAAATAAGATATTTTGAATTTTCTAGATTATCACACGGTCGGCAGACCGATGGGAAACTTTGGCAACCTGATGGAGTAAGTTCGAATCGGCCTGCTACACGTATTTTGATGTGTTTTTCATCAGAAGTTGATTTAGACTTGAATTTTGAGGCCTAATCTGATAAGGCTTAACCTCAAATTTGACCACTTTAAATAGAGGGTGAGTTTTCTTAGTTATTTAGATTTTTTGGGAAACATAGAGTAGTACTCTAGTAAGAGAAACTTTGAAATTCCCTGAAGGCTATTGTTTAACATTAAAAATTTTAGCTCAAAGACTTCTCAAGCAGTTGGAAGGAGAATCACTGAAGGAAAAGTTGTATGATGTGTGACCACTTACACTCCAATCGTGGATAAAGAATAGCAAAGAAGGCTAGTTGGTTGAGGCTTTTCTAGGACATTCTTTTCTTCACAAAAACGGTTAGTAAGATCTATCATTAATTAGTGTATTTAGCATGTCAAACTTGTATTTTAAAAAATACTCTGATTTAAAATTTTAAAAATTCTGCTACGAACTGTTTTCCAACATAACTATGCTTTGACATCATTTTCATTGATTTATTTGCCTTTAACTTGGTGCTTCTACTCTTAAGAACACAAGTCTTTTTATTTACAATACCTTTTAATGGGCAATAAAGTGATGAAATGGTAGAAACCAAACCACTAAATCATTACTTTCTCTTTAATTCCTTGAAGTTGAAACTTATTGCTTTATCCTTAAGAACATGAGGAAAATCCATGAAAGACTATAATTCTAAAAAAAAGAGAGCCAATAACCGTTTATTATATCAATATCTTCTAAATGCTTTTTAATGTCTAGTTTAGCTACATAACCTCATAGCTTGCTAAACTAAATTTATGCACTAAATGGTCTTTCACAATATATATACACTAACCTAAGGATCCTCAACATCAATAGTACATAAGAACATGCAACCTCACTATTTATCCTACGTAGCACAAATCATGAGAACTATAGAAGCTTCAAATTTAATAATGACTCGCCAACACTTTTGGTTGCTTAGAATCCATATCGTAAATCACAAGCATATAGTAAGGCAATTTTGTACAAATTCCAATAATTATCAATGTAAACAAGTGGGACAATATAATATCTACTCATATCATATCTCAATATTGAAGTCTAAAAGATAACATTACCATTTGCTACAGACTCAAATCTTTCAACTCATACCCCAAACAATTAGAATCTCAATATTGGCTAAATAAGGTTGTTGCTTAAACATAGAGCATATGGTTTAAATAAAGTATCTAAAGTGACAATTTAAACTCAAATTCTTATATAGAAAATTAACAAACTTAAATAACATTAATTTCTCACTTTTACATTTTTTCAAACATTTAACATCAAAGAGTAGACTCTAATCACAAATCACAACTTTAAATCTAAATTTAAACCTTATTGAGGATCCTCCAAAAACCCAATAGAATAACCAAAGATTAAACTTTAATTCTCAAATTTCTAGTTTCTAAGTCACAACCAATTACCTAAGAACATTAGGATTTTTCATCTACACACTCAAATATACATTAACATTATATTAAGAGGGTCAAACATTAAGGTTTCAACCTAAGTTCTTTAAATATGAACAAATTAGTATCAAGATGAATCAACATATATCACTTAAACGAAGTTATCCTTAAAACACAAAAGAGCGGAGAGGAAAAGTATTAAAGAAAATTCGAATTTAGTAAAGAAAGAAGGAAAATCACCACTTTAATCTTTGAAAAGAAGAAAAAACTCTACCTCTTTCATCATGAAACCACATGCAAAGTTTACTCTAAAATCCCCTCTAAATTTAGATCATCCCAAAGTATTTTGAACAAAAGCTTCTATTGTCACTTGGTTTGAGTTAGATTTTCAGGGAAATACAGAGAGAAAGGGGGCAGGTAGAGAGAGAAATGTGAGAGGGGGAGAGAAAGAATGGGAGATGGAAGGGAGAGAGAGAGAAAGAAGCGTGAAAAAGAAAGAGAGAGAGGAGGAGGGTAACGTGAAACGAATCGAGGGAGGAGATAAGGAAAGAAAGAAAAAAATAAAATAAAATACAAGTTAGGTCTTTTACAGAAATTATTTAATTAAAATTAGAGTCGAATTTAAAATAAATGATTCATTCAATGTTCTGTTCATAAATAATCATTAATCTCAAAATTCAAATTATGAATTTAATCTAGAATTCATTCTTTTCATATTTGATACATTATATAAACTCTCGATGGTATTATATAGAACTAGAATATAAAATATATATAAACTTAATAGTGCCAAGTGTAATCAGACATGCCAACTCAAAAATCACATTTATATAATATACTAAAGAAGAGCCATTTAACACTATACATCGTGAATTGAATAGATTGTACATAGTGCAATGTTTTCTTTTTCTTGCCACACTATAGTTTGTATAGTTTTCTGTCCATTTTATTTGTAGTTTTTTAGTAATTTTTGATCTTGCTGTGTAATTTTACGCTTCCGCCCGTGGTTCACTCTTCTTTGTTCAAGGCCCTTAGTCATTTCCTTTTCTAAAGAAGCCATGATCACTTCTTTTCCCTGTCCACACCATTTCCTGTCCAAAGACTTCACCCTCTTCTTCCCAAAAAAACCATCTTCTTCCCAATTTTTCATGCCCAAATCCTCTTTGGACTGTGTTTTAACCTCTTTACCCCTCTCACCATCGCCCTCTACTCCTTTCATCGTCGTTGGTCGGGTTTGTTGATTCAGTCGTTGGTGGCTTCCTCTTTTTCTCAGTTGCAATGGTAGGTTTGTTTTCTTTCTTTTTTTCCCCCCTTCCATCACTGATAGACTAGGAAGCAAATCGCCATTAAAGCTTCTCTGAAGCTCACCATGGCTCTGTCCACTTCTTTTTGTTGCATGCAAGGTGGAGAAAATTTATTAAAAAAGGGAACAAGAGTTGAATTTTGGCATTACCTGATGTGGATCTGAGTAGTGGTGGTGGTTGAAGGCTTGAATGGCCAAAAAACTTTATTACTTACTAGTGAGTGCAATTACTGGCTATGCAGTGGCCACACCAACACACAAAATATATGTCTTCTACATTTTTTCCTTAAAGAATAAGATTTCGTACAATTGATAATCTATAGGCAAACTTGTTTCTACACAAAAACTGATATTAAAACAACACGGATGCTAATACTTTCTTACAAAATGAAAAAAAAAGGGAAATGAATAAACACTAATATTTTTGCTAAATTTAAGAATTATGAGAAACCATAGGTTGGGAAAAAAATGTACCTTTGCACTTGGTCTATAAATTTGCATTTCTTTAGAGATCAAATGTTGCCTTACATTTTTTTAGCACGTTTACATGATAATTGATGTGAATGGAAAGAGAGTTGGAATGCTTCTATTATGTTTATGCATTTAGTTTTGTGGCGAGCAAATCATTTATCTTTGGACAGAAGTAAAATGTTATAATATGTTTTTAGAGACATTTTATCAATAAAGAATTTATTTATTATTCATATACCAAATTTTGTCCTCTTTACGTTCATATTTCTTGAATGTATGTTAAGCAAACTATCAGTCTAAACCTTTAAGAATCAAGCATATGATGGGCAGATTATGCAAAAGCCATGATTTTAAAGGTGATGGTCTAAATCATAAGATCCGTAATCAAGGGAATAAAGTTGGGCGCTTTATTCATGCTAAGATTGTTATGTTGTCTATTTCCCTGACGAGAGATAGCTTGTCTTAACCATCGGAGTTAGACTCCGCGAGTAGAAATATTGGTACATTGTTATAGGTGACGATGTATTAGATCAGAGCATAAAGTGGAATTGATTTAGATTAATAATTCCATCTGTACAAATCAATTCATTTTAGACAATCGTGTGTGTTATATCTTAATTTTGAAATGATTAATGGGCCCGTTATCTTGTCTTATGTCCTTTTGATATACCAAAAGGTGATATCTTGACTTTGTGATGGTATGCATACCAGCATGTTGGAGACATGAGTCTTGATAACGTAGACCTATTATTCATAGATATAGAATCTATAGCTCTATTGGGGGAGTCAATGATATTCTCTTATATGCGTTATCCTGTAATTAGAAAACTAGAGCACTCAACCATTTGGATGCATCGGTGTAACCGAATGGTATACTGTCCTTAGATAGTAAGTTTTTCAATAGTGAGATACTGGAATGTATGATAAAAATAATTGGAAAGGTAAGATAGAATTCATCCTTAAGCCAATTATGAATATCCTATAGGGATACAACGTGCTATGATATGCCATGGACACTTAGCTGATTTGGGCTTTATAATTTTATATATTTCTAGAGTGTAACTTTAAGCTTTTAGTAGAGTAGTGTTAGAGTTGATAATTATAAAATATGTATCTAGGATATTATATCTTATAATTATCAAAGCTTGAATTATATAGGTCCATCAGGTCTCTTTTGCTAGCTTATAATAAATCCTGTAACGATACATATGCTTTCCCAATAAATTGGTAACTTATGTTCAATTATTAGATTGGCTAAAATTTGATAGGATCAGATAATTGATGTCTATTTATTGGTGGAATTAAGTTTGTGAATTAATTCAAGAAAAACTTGTTGAGTTATCGAGAATATTTATTTTCCTTGAGATTATCCAGATATGACTGTTTTAATCATATAACTTTTTTATTGAGTTAGTTGAATCAAAACTAAGGCTCCATCCAAAGAATCTCGGATGGGTAATAAAAGATTCTCAAGATCATATTATCGCAAGTTCAATAGGCTAATTTGCTAGTTCGACCTGTTGATGGGGTAAGTCCAACAGGCTGATCCGTTAGTTTGGCCAAACAATTTAACGATAATCTAATTATGTGTTTTTCATGCGATTTTATCAAAAGTTGATCCAAATTTGAATTTTTGAGGCCTTATCTTATAATGACCAACCTTGGGTCCGACCTCTATAAATAAGGAGTGAGTTTTCTCAGTTATTCAGATTAGTTTAGAGGTTTAGAGTGAGTATTCTAGTGTTACATACTCTGAAACTCCCTAAGGGCTATTGTTCACAATCACGAATCTTGGCTCTAGGTCTTCTCAATTGATTGGAAGGAGAGTCACTGAGGAAGAGCTATACGACGTGTGCCTACACATACTCCGATCGTGGATAGAGAACAGCAAAGAAGACTAGTTGGTTGAGACTTTTCTAGAACGGTCTTCTCTTTACTAATTGCAGGAGCTCTTCGGCATACAAAAGTTAGCATAATCTGATTAATTTATATATATAGCATGTCAAACTTATGTTTTAAAAAATATTCTAATTTAAAATTTTTTAAAATTCCGTTGCATATTCATTTTTCCAACATTATGATCTAACATTATTGAGCTAAAGTAAAGAGTGAATTAATTCACTTATGAAATGCTTAATAAGAAAAAATGCTCAATAAAAAAAGAAAGCAAATTAAAAAGATTTAGAAAAGGGATTAGCTTTTTAAAATTCTAACTTTGTTTAAATAGTTATTGATCAAATCTAAATTTATAATTTTTTATAAATAATAAATAATTAAAACACTAAAAATAATTATATAAAGAATAAATTAAATGGTTCTAAAATATTTAGTTACAATAAATTCATCGATATTGTACATTATTTATGTGCCAAAATGATAACTTTGTTTATATTTAAATTTTTATAAACTAAAATGTTTGACTTTTTTTTGGTAATCTAACATTTATAATATCAAATACTAAATTTATTTAAAACAGTATTAATTAATAATTTAAATAAAATAAAAATGTTTCTTATTTAAAATGTTAATTAATAATTTACCATTATATATATATATTTACTTTGTGAATTATTTTGTAAAAAAATATTATTACTTTTAATATCTTTAACATAAACAAAATGCAAACAACTAATTTTTATTAAACATTTAGTTTTTAATTAGATAAATAAGTTTTCCTATGATATCTAAATAATTTATTTTATTTTAAATTAACATATGAATAAAAAAGAATGACAAAACAAATATCAGAACAAAATCATCGGCTTAAGTGCCATATCATTTCAGACATAGATCAAGATTTCATAATGAGAAATAATGAAGATCCAAATGAACAAGATATAGATGTTGAAACTGCTTAAGCAAATATTTCTGAATCCAAACTTGATACGATGTTGGATTTTTTTGAGTCTTAAAGGCAAACATCTGATTTAGAAGAATCATCAACTTCATGAAATCACAATAAAAAAAGTAGTTTCCTTATCTATGATAAATATAAAAAAATTTTATATAACAAAAATATCCTTTCTTTTTCCATTTTTTTATAGGTGTCAGTGATAAATATCTCAATCTTGGAAATTGTCTTGCACATGTAGACATTGCAGTACTCTTTTCTAGTTCAATGAACGAATAAAAAATAACAATCCACCCAAATTTGATCTTTGTTGTGAAGACAAAAAAATTATCTTACCTTTGATAAAAAAACTACTCTTATATTAGATAACTTACTTTATTATTATAGAGGACCTATAAGTATATATTTCCTAAAAAATATATGCACTTATAACTCAGTGTTTGCATTTACATCATTCGGAGCCAATATAGGATCAAATATAAAAAACTCAAATGGATCGCTTATCTTTAAAATAAGTGGACAAATATATCATCTGATGAGATCTTTATTGCCAGATAATAATAATCCTATGAAATTTGCACAACTTTGTATATATGATACGAGAAGAAAGTTCAAAATCGAATAGCAATATTCTCAATCAATGATGTTTCCAAAAATTTTACGAAATCAATAACTGAAAATGTAACCAAAATGCTTGACGAAACTAACAAATTAGTACAAAATTTTCAAATGATAAAAGATAGATACCAAGAACATGACATTCCTTAATTATCATTATGACTTTTTGGTTGGAGATATATAGATAGTAGCCAATATGAATTACCTACTTCAAATGACATAGATGATTTAATAGTTAGTGACATTGGTGAATATAAGCAAGGAAGAGATATTATAATCCAAGACAGAACTACTACTATACAAAGAATTACAAAATTACATCCATCTTATATGGCTTTGCAAAATCTTTTGTTATTTCCTTATGGAGAAGATGGTTATAGAATTGATTTAAAATCAAATAAAAACGACTCAAACAAAAACCATTTTTAAATTAAATATTCAATGTTGATAACCTTGAAAACAATTTTAAAAACATATTTAGAAAAAACATTTTAAATATATTGAAAACCACATTTCAAACATTTTGAATATATTTTAAAATACATAAATTTTAAAAGAAATTAATGTAGCTAATTTTTTTATTCTCTTTATTTAATAACTATTTTAATTATATTGAAAACCATTTTACATATATATTTAGAAAATAAATTGGATACATTATTTCATTTTTTAAATTATTCAATGTTGACAACCTTATCCATTTAAAATATGTTCTATTTTTGTCTTAGAATTAATATTTATTCTTTCTCTTTTTAAATTTGTTTGACTATATTATTCTATTATGTTTGATAAATTTTGTTAATCTTTATGAAAACTTTCTATAATGTAATTCTCTTTTTTTTTTGCTTCTTATAAATGACAATGATTATTATGATTAAAAATAAGTATTAATCAAGTTTAGACTGTGTTTAACTTTGATTTTGTTTTTGAATTTTTCCTACAAACTCAGTTTTTTTTTACCCTCTTTATTTCATAACTACTTCAATTATATTTAAAAGCATTTGAAATCAATATTTATGAAAAATGATAAACACATTAATTCCTTTTTAGAACTCACAATTATTTGAACACAATATTAATAAAATAATTATTAAGCTAAAAAAACCCATAGTTAATAAAAACACTCTACATATATATGATAAAATACATTACAAATACAAATTCAAAAACAAAGAAAAAGCATTGGACCTCATGATCTGAATGCATTATCAACCCTTAAGCAAGATGTATTTCGAGAGTAATAAATTTTCCGTCATATTAGCCATCCCAGTTTTAGCATTAATGACTCTTAAAGTTTTAAGAATAGCATGTTACAAAACAAATAAAAAAACACGCTAAAGATAAAATAAAAACCAACATCACATAGTCAAAAGCGGTCATTTAAAGCACACAAACATAAACTCTAAACATGCTGTAAATAAAACTAAAAAATCATAGATGAAGATGCAAATCTAATGGCTGCTTCTTACTATCGTTATCCTAATCTAGCTTCAAAGCTACAATGTCAGATTCTAGATGAATAACATACATTTTTTCTAGTGATTCTTTAGCAATTGAAGCAGTAACAAAAATTCATCTTCCCTTGTTGAATAAAATTCTCTTCCACGACATGATTTAAAAACTTCAACAAACCATCATAAAAACCATTAACATTCAAAAGCCCTAATAGTTTCGAACAAATACCCAACACTTTCCCACTAGTAGCTAGAAACATTTCTTCAAGGGTGCCTATACCATCAGGTAAGAAAGCATCAGTTATATTAATCATGGCTTCTGTGCATTCACAAATATGGCCAACTTTTATGTCACCTATAGTCTTTTCATAAATATTACCCTAAGAAAGTACTTTAGGCATAATCCCTAACACTGGTGTACTATTAGATTGCGCTGCCATTGAAACAACCTCTATTGACTCTAAACTTCCTTCCCCATAAACTACATTAATCTTCATGTGTGCTAAAATTTGCCCTCAGTGCTCTATGGCTTCTAAATAGACTCTATCTTTTCTAGAACTAGAACTGCAAAAAACAAAGACAATTTCAATTTTCATAGATAAATAAGAGGAAGACATATTTGTCTTTGTTCTTTCTCTTAAATTTTTTTTGGGTTTTTGGCTTTAAGTCCACTTTGCCTAAACTTCTTAAGTTTTGAATGGGATCTTAAAGGAAATAAAAACATACAAAAAATAAAAAGTCAAGCAATCAAATCATAAAAGCTAAAATAAAATCCAGATAGGATAAATATAGGTAACAACAAAACAAATTTTTCAAAGATTTATTGAACAACTATGCAAATTTTTGAAGAAAATACAAATAATCAGATGAACTTTTTAAAAGGTATAAAACTGTGCAACTTTTCACATTCTTAAACAAGTCTATATAAATTTGATAGAAAACAATTTAAATGCTATAGACTTGTTGACTTTAAAAAACCTGAATCTACAAAACTAATATAAAAGACAAAATAAAATATAAAGCAAAATGACAAATTACTATTGAACATTTGACAAATGGACACAAATCTTGAAACGTCTATATAGGATTCAAAAATTTCAAACAAACTACAGTATATCACATGATTAATCTGACATTATGATATTTAAAAAAAAAAAACCATAACTATTCAACACTTACTATAAAATCTAAAAACAAACTAATACCAAAAACATAAAACATATTTTCTTTCCAAAAATATTCAAACAAAAACTATAGATACAAATTTAATCCCCATCGAATTTCCTTATAATCTAACAAATAGGATCTTTAAAAGCAAGATTGTTAAGGTGCTATCTTTCTGCATGAAATTTGGGCCAAATTTAGAAATAACATTTTAAACATATCTACTAGGATGACTCTAAAGAGTAACTTGGAGAGTAATTATGAAAGTTTGTTAAAGTGGCTTTTTTATGTTTAACTTTTTTTTTCATATTTTTTTAACAAGTGTTAAAATTTTGATCATTTGAATGTTTGAAATTTATATATTTTATGGTAAGAACTACTTTATTATGCATAAACGAATAGAAAAAAATAATAATATTTTAGAGAATTTGAGAAAAGTTTCTTGTTTGTAGTCAAACATGACAGTCCTAGGAATTAGGGCTATTTAAAAAACTTAAACCTGACTAGAACCGACTAAAAATTGAAAAAAAAAAATATATGTTTGTAATAGCAAAACTGGCCAATTCAGTTGAAAACTAACTGTCAAATTATTATTTTTAATAAAATATAAATATAAATTATAATAACATGTCATATGTTAAACTCAATGTTATGTTTAAATGTTATTGTTAGATTATGGACTTTATTGTTCGAATATGAATTACCAAACAAATTTGTTTGGTTTTTATTATTTTACTAGTATATTATTGTTCTCAAAATGTTAGGATTTTAGGTCATCTAATACATTATATTTGCCCTAAAGAAAAAAAAAAGTGGAATTGACGAAGATTTTACTAGGTTACTATATGTAGTCTAGTTGGATACTATTGTCTGAAATCGATCATCACAAGCGGATGATCATCGGTTAAAAACCGACTAAACTCTCTTACAAATGGTTGATGCTCATTTTTCCAACCATCATCATTAGGTTTCCGACCGACTGAAAATTTACTAAAAGTTGACTTATGAACACCCATATTAAGAATCATTTTCCCTTCTCTCACTTTCCTAGTAATATAATTACTAGGGGTGTTTGTGGGCCTTTTTTTTTTTTTTTTCTAAATCACTGACTAAGCCAAAAATAAATTTTATTGTTGGATAGTTTGGGCTGTTTGATATTTTTTATAAAACCAAACCAAACCAAACCAAATCACTCATAAGCGTTTTGAGTTGTTTGGTTTAGGCGGTTTATGCTTAAGATTTAAAAATTAATATTTGATAAAAATTATAAAACGTCCAAAATTTTACCCTTTAAAGTTTTAATATAAACCAAAAACAAAACTAAAAAGTTACAATAACAACAAATCAAAGTTCATGAATTACCAAACTATAAAGTAAAAAGTACAACTAAATAACATAAGACAACGCAATTAAATTTTAAACTTGAATTGAAACTTTCCATTTATGTTGATAAAACTATCCTTTTACTAAATTCCTTTATCAATGTCAAGGTGAGTTGGGCCAACGGCATAGAGAAACGACATGACAATGATGCCGTAGTGAGTAGGTTGTCGGTGGTATAGAAAGAAGGCATTGGTCACTAGATGGGGGAGACTAAGGTTCCATTTTATGAGTTAGTCTTAGTTGTATATGTTGTTTCTTTAGTTTGATTTTGTTTTTTGGATGCTTAGAGTGTAGAAAGGTAAAATCTATATAAACAATAATAAAAATTCTTATACAAAAAATATTTTAAAAATAAAAATCATATAATATGGCAGTTTAATGGGTGGTTTTGGTGGGCAGTTTGGGTGGGCAATTTAAGTGCACAATTTAAAAGTTTAAACCATTAATCAAGCTACCTAAAATATTTGTGTAAAAAACCAACCGAACCATCTAAAATTAAAACAAAAACTACCGGTTTCGTTCGGTTTGATTTGGATTGGGCAGTTTGGACAGATTAACGGATTTTTGGTAAACCCTTAATGATTACTAGCAAATACTGCATACGAAACATCCCCTTAGAGTAATGTTAATAGACAAAGGATACATTGATTATGATGAATCTTCTCTCCAATGGCCATACTTAAGTCCATCTGAATTCTTCCATCCATTGTTGTTGTATTCTTTAACTACAAAATTTAGTATATATATTTCAAGACAATATTCTTAACTGACAATTGTTGTGTATTTTTCACATCAACACAAATGCACAAGTATATGCAGCTAACAAGTAATAAAACAATGAATTAAGATCATTTCTATGAGATTTGACAATATTATTATTAATATTAAAATTGTCTCACCCTATTCTTATCCAAACAACAACGATAACAATAAAAATAATTATTATGTGATATTCGAAATCAGTTTAAAATCTAAGAATTTAAATAATGAATTTCCTTGGAAATTTCATATTATATAAATGTAAAATTTTGTGATCTAGATATAAAGAAATTTTATGTAGATTATGTGTGCAAATTCTTATTGATTATGTTGTATTTTATGCAAACAAATTTTGTGAGTTGATGTTCAAAAGTTTGTTAAGCAATTTAGATTAAAAAGTAAGCTAACAAGCTTAACTGTTGTAGAATATGTTGCAACAAATTTTGAAATGAATATGCAGCATGAGAATTATACTGTATAAGATTATACAACATATGAATTATATCACATGAAAAATTTGGAAAGTTATAGAAGGTTGTGGAAGGTTATAGGAGAAATACTGACTGTATAGGAAGAATACTACGCTGTATAAACTAGGACTGCAAAAGTCAAAGTTCAGTCAACACTTTGCTTCTTCAAAGTTGTAGGATATTCTATCCTAATCTAAGAAGACAACTAGACCTTTACAGAGGGGGTGTGTTTATAAATTTTTATTTGCAATTTGGCCCTTATTTGGCCTATAAATATCCTAGGGCTAGTCGAAAGAAAATTTTTTTTCCACCCTTTTCCTCTGTTCAAATCTACCACTCTCAAGCTCATTTTCTATCAAATTTTTGCTGGTTTTATTCTTTAATCATCCTTGAAAAAGAAGAAGAAGAAGATTTTAACTCTAGAGAAGATCAAAGGAGCTTTAAAGTCAAAAACCTAATCTTGTTTAAGTATGTTTCCTAGTTTTTTTCAAGCTTAAAGTGAGGGTTATTATTGGTTATGTTATGGTTATGTTCTATGTTATGGATTTACTTTTGAAGAGAATTAGAGGCTTATGACTACCAAAAGAGAGTACAAATATTTTGAAATCCTTTTGGTAGAAACCTAATCATTAAACTTGAGAAAGTTTGTGATGTTATGTAGTAAGATGTGTTATGGAAATTGACATACAAAGAAACTAAATGACATTGCTAGTTTATGTGTTATATGTTTGAGGATATGTCTGAATGGATAAAAATGGATCTTTGCACAAAAAGAAAAAATATTTTGCATTTTCTGTTGCAACAAAAGTTAAAAGAGACTTCAAAGATTTGTGTTTTTCAGCACTTAGAGGCCAAACTAATTTCTGAGTTCAACATGAGATTTATTAAAAACATCAAGAAAAATAACTTTTGTGAAAAAAATTTTCTTGGAATTCTAAATGGATCAGGCAGAAAAACAAGAATTTCAAATATGCTTGTTTTGAAAAATAGACAAAAACAACTTCAAATCTTTTAACTTTAGAAAAAATTAAAACATGAAAGTTGATCTCATCAAAATTTTTAGGGTTCATCAAATGAGATTTTTGTCAATTCTACATGGAATTCGACTTATGAAGTTTACAGGATTTGACTATGAAGTTTTTGAAATGGTTTAAAAACGAGCCTTGAGCCCTTCGAATTAGCTTAAAGACTTTAAGCAAGAGATGTTCTACACTAGGCTAAGTGCAAAACTTTATGATGGGGCGTAAGGTCCGACAACAGTTTGTCTAAGTTAGAAGTATAGAAATAAATCAATAGTAAAGGTTTAAGTTAATAATCGAGTATTACTCTAGCAAGATATATAGTCAACTCGTAAAGGGAAAAGATTAGTTGGAAATGCTAGCGTGAGAGATCAAGTAAGTTCTAAACCTCATTTGTGGCATGAGGGTATGATTTTCAAATGCTTGAAACTTGTTTGGAAAGTAATTCTATTTGATATGCTTACCAAGTTATCTATAATGTTTATTACATTAAAATGTTGAATGTCAAGTAATTATATATAGCACTTTCATTAAGATTATATGATTGGTAATCTAAGCCTATGAGAAAAGATAAAAGAAATGTTGTGCTAACCTTATGAATTAAGGGGAGGATTTATGTTAAGACCTAATGGATGGATTAGAAAACTCTTGACCTAAAAGGAGGATCCTAAACTAAGCAAAGGAAAAGAAGTCTCCAACATAAGGGGAGCATCAAGTTAAGTTATATTATGACCTCTATATTCGATGATCATGTGCACTCAGTACATACACCTAGACCCATAGTTTAAGACAAGTAATATAAGAATGATGTTCAGGTGTTTATAACCAAGCATAAACAGAATAATGCATTAAATAGATTCTAGCATTCCTCGTGTAATGTTTTGTGAGAAATGTTCACTATAAGAAATTATTGATTACATGACCTTTATTTTACGACCGTTTCCTAAAAACCGTTATGGTAAGGCGAAAAAAGTGCAGCAAGTTAAACTCGAAAAAACAAAGACCGTTGTGGGATGGGGCCGGAGCTACCACAACGGTTTTTTGAAAAACTGTTGTGGAATAGGTGAGCTACCATGACAGTTTTTCAAAAAAAATGTCATGGTAGCTCACCTAATCCACGACGGTTTTTCAAAAAACCGTCGTGGAATATACTTGTAGCTACCACAACGGTGAGCTATCATGATGGTTTTTCAAAAAACTATTGTGGTAGCTCCAAGTATATTCCACGACAGTTTTTTAATAAAACTGTTGTGGTAGCATACTTACAAACCTCTTTTCCCATCTCGACATTCAGACACAATTCAAAAACTCACTTCACAAATACAAACACAAACCTATCCGAACCAGCTGCCATCGTCCCTCTTTGCCTCCACACTCCTTAATCTCAGTCCAAATTGTAAGTTTTTGTTAGAAATTAACAAATTGTTGTTGATTGTGTTGTATAATTAATTTAAAATTGATAAATAGTTGTTTTTTTTCTTTTTTTTGTTGTTTACTCCATGAAATTTGTATTGTGGATCATGGTTATGATTTCTTTGTTTTATAATGAGTATGTGTACTTGTTTTATGATAGGCGATGTTTTTGTTTTATGATTAATTAATATATATAGGTGGGTATATATATAAATTGTGAAATTAATTTTAATTGAATATTTGCTATTTATTATTTCGATTTAGGAATTGCAAAATGGATAAAAAATGGATGTGGGATTTTTGATTGTCTAGAGAGTATGTGAATAGTGTGGAAGAGTTCTTGGATTTTGCCAAAAGTCATGCCAATGGTGATAAAATTCGGTGTCCTTGTGTTCAATGTGGAAACCATAGATTGCATCCAATTCCAATTGTTAGAGGACGTTTATTTCGAAATGGAATTATAAGTAGTTCTCAAATGTGGCATTTTCATGGCGAGTCTAATTTCAATCCAACTTTACAAAGTAAAGAAAAACAAGCTATTGTGGAGGATAATATGGATGAACAAGACAATATGGTTGACATGGTCAAGGATTTAGAAGAACACTTTGTGCACCGTCTATATTTATTTGAGACAATGATGAATGATGTAGAGACACTGTGTATGAGGGGTGTACCAATTTCACTAAATTGTCTGCTTTAGTTGGATTATGGAATTTGAAAGTGTCGGGTGGGTGGTCAAATTCTAGTTTCATAAAGCTGTTAGAATTTTTAGGAAGGCTTCTACCAGAGGGTAAAAAATTACTAACTAATATGTATGAGGCTAAGAAGACTTTGAGCACTTTGGGAATGGATTATGAGAAAAATCATGCTTGTGAAAATGATTGTGGTCTCTATAGGAATGAGTATGAGGACGAGAATTATTGTCTAGTTTGTCAACAAGCAAGGTGGAAGAAAGAAAACGAGCCAAAAGACGGCAAGAATGGAGTGCCAAAGAAAGTGTTATGGTACATTTCGCCGGTACCACATTTAAGGCGTTTATTTGGAAACCCAGAACATGCCAAGAATTTGACATAGCATCATGACAAATGGGTGGATGATGGTATGCTTAGACACCTGGTGGATTCACCACAATGAAAGACTTTTGAAGCCGATCATCCCAACTTTAGTGCAAATCCAAGAAACATACATTTTGCATTGTCGACGGATGGAATGAACCCACATCGTAACATAAGTAGTAGGCATAGCACTTAGCCCGTAAAACTTGATAACTATAATCTCCCTCCGAAGATGTGCATGAAGCATAAGTTTTTAATGTTGTCTTTATTGATTTTGGGTCCTCACCAACTAGGCAATGACATCGATGTATACTTGGCACAGTTAATCGATGACCTAAAAAAGTTGTGGGAAAATGGAGTTGAAGTTAAAGATGCTTATCGAAAAGAGACGTACACACTCCGTGCAATGTTGATATGGACTGTTGGAAAAATAATACGTAGCGGAATTTTAAAAATTTTAAATAAGAGTATTTTCAAAAACACAAGTTTGACATGCTACATGAATAAGTTAACCTGATCTTACTAACCTTGTATTTGCCAAAAAGCTCCCGAAATCTGTGTAGAGAAGTATCGTTCTAGAAGAGCCTTAACCAACTAGTCTTCTTTGCTATTCTCTATCCACGATCGGAGTGAGTGTGGGCTCACACGTACAGCTCTTCCTCAAGGTGACTCTCCTTCCAACCAATTGAGAGAACCCAAAGCTAGTGTTCGTGATTTGTAAACAAGAGCTCTTAGGGAGTTTCAGATTCTCACCAGTAGAATATAACTCTTAATCTCTCAATTGATCTAAATAACTCATGAGACTCACTTCCTATTTATAGAGGTTGGGTCTAGGGTCATTCCTTATCAGATAAGGTCTCAAAAATTCGAATCAGAATCAAATTGGATCAATATCGGATGAAATCCGCGTAAAAACGCGTGATTTTTATTTCGCACATAGGCAAGCCAAACTTTCTCATGGGCAGGCCGAACTTACCCCATCGGCAGGCCAAACTTTAAGATCGGCATGCCGAACTGTTGAAAAAAAATCTCAGCCAATCTTTTAATTTCCACCCGAGATTCTATAGGATAAAGTCCTAGTTTCAATTCAAATAACCCAATAGAGAAGTTATCTAATTAAAACAACTTTATCTAGATAATCTCTAGGAAAATAAATAGATTCCTAATAATTTTACAAGTTTATCTTGATATAATTTATTCAAAATTAAATCAACTGATAAACAGATAAGAATTATCTGATCCCAATAATTCAACAAGTTTAATCTTGAATTAATTTTGTCACAAAATTAATTCAATCGATAAACAGACATGAATTATTTGATTCTTTCAAAATTCAACCAATCTAATAAATCTAACATAAGTCATCAATAATTTAAAAAGCATGTTGTATCGTTATAGAATTTTGTGAGCTAGCAAAGGGGACAAAATGGACCTATATAGTTCAAGCTCCCGATAATTATGAAACCCAATATCCCAAATATATATTTCATAATTATCAACTCCAACGCTACTCCACTAAAAGCTTGGA
>CAMOHE010046142.1:7226-19993 GCA_946598075.1 Artocarpus hirsutus
ATATCCAAAGTTCGGCCTGCCGAAATGTGTTCAAGGAATTTTATTTTTTTTGTTTTCAAAGGTTAAATTAATTTTCAATAATATTAGCAAACTATTTATAGGATGTTTATGGAAAAGCGAATTGTTATAATTAAGTAATTTTAAATTTTTTGTAAATTGTATAAAAATACAAATATATATATATGTATGTACGGATCTTGGGAATGCTTTTCCAAACTATGATTATAAATATAAGTTATAATTTATAATAGTTTTGCTCAATTAATGGTTTAATGAATGAATGTAACGACATCTGTGACGTTTGGAAAGGGGGCGTTACAGATATGCTCAAAGTGTTCATGTTATTAATGTTGCATGTTTAGTTATAATTTTTGTGATAATTAATGATTTGATGAATTTTAGTATGTTAAGGCAGATCGATAGGCCGAACCTTCAAGTTTGGCATGCCGAAATGATTCTCATGGAACGGCAGGCCGAACTTAGCGATCAGCAGGTCGAATACTGCTAATGAGCAATCACCCAAATTTGTGACGATGATGATTGTTAATTGATTGACATATTTTTGGCTTAATTTTCTCATTTTAGGAAATGAAGCATTTGACTTTTGATTGATTGGATTTAATTGATATGGTTTCCCATTTTGAAGAGGTGAAATATGGTAAGTCAGACAAAATTTGTTGACTTTCCCTTATTGCACCCCAACTCCCACATGTATTGACCCCAATCTTAGTCAGAAAATTCTGATATTGAGAGGGGAGACTATCCTTTCTTACCCCATTCTCATTTCTTTCATGTAAACGATTCTTTTCTATCACATTCCTCTCTCTAAATTCTCTCAAACACTTTTTCTCTTCTCCACACTTTCTTCCCTCCTCCCTTAAATTTTCGTTGCAAATAATTGAATAAAACATTATCCTCTTGGGCAAGGGAATTTGAAGAAAATCGTTTTGAGGTAAGGGTTCATTTTATTTTTTTTGTATTCCTTCTCCTTAATTCGACTACTATATCTTAGTTTAGGAATTTTCGTTTGCTCTAAAATTTTAATATGTTATTCATGCATGTGTTGCGTAATGTTCCTCCAAATTTCAAGTTAATTGGATTTTTTAATGAAAAGTTATGAATTTTCTTCTCTCTATCACTCACAGTAAATTACTGCCGATCCTGTTGATTTTAAAACCTCATTTTGCAGAGCCTCGAGCGGCCTGCCGGTTGAGTTCGCCTTGCCGAAGTTTTAAGTTCGGCCTGCCGAACTGTGTATGTAGATTTTAAAGATGTTTTTAAAAGTTTATTCAGTTTGCTTTGATATTGATAAACAATTTAATGAGTGTTTATAATTGAGTAATATATTATACATTGGTGTATATATATATATAAAAAAACGCATGGATCCTGGGTTATATTTTCAAACCACCTTTTAATTAAATAGTTTATCTTATTAATAAAAGTATTACAAAATAAATGTAACGATATCTGTGACGTCCGTAAAAGGGGGCGTTACAGTTACACCCTGAAATTCATATTAGAATGTATAATAAAGAGCCCTACTCTTTGCAATAATTAATTCATATTAGTTAAAAAGCCCCTTGTTAATTGTGGCAAAAAAAAAAAATGTTACTTTGTTGATGTAGCGTAAGCATAGAACAGACTCGTAACTCTTTTTTTTTTTTAAGACTTCTCCGAATTTTTATTAACTAGGCAAAACTGAGAATGACAAAATAATAGAGAGTACCTTTACTCAAAATAGGGTTCGCATTCAAACTAAAATAATATAATAAAATAAATTAAAAAAATAACTACCTTGTATGTCTAAAATTTGAATCGAATACAAGCTATAATGTCGACTAAATGTGCATCTAAAAGCTCTCTGAATTTTTAGAGTTTATCAATGATTGACATATTGACAATGCCCTGAAAAAGCTGAACATTTTCTTTTCTAGAAAAAGATTCAGTAATTAACTATGAAAATATTTTTATTTTCTACATGTATAATCTCGTTACTCACAAAACTATAAGCCCTATTCTAATATGTAGTATACCTTTTAGATTGGATTTGACTGTTTTGATAATAACGGGATTATAACTTTATGGGTTAAATAAAATTGCTCATTAATTATTTATTTATTCATTGTTCTTTTGTTCTTTCCCCCTACTTTTCTTAAGAGAACAAATAAAGTCTATACTATCTTTCTGCATCAATATAACTGTAGATAGATAATGTAAGAGAAGATGCTCCTTTTTTTTTTAATCTCTTTTTTTATTATAAATAGATTATTCTAAAATATCAATATAAAAATTTGACGCTCGGTATTTGTAGACGGTGAAATCTACAATCTATTTGTTAGTGGGATTAATGGCTGATAGATTGTCATGTTGATGTCTTACGAGTAAGCAAAAGCAAAGTGTAAAAAGTAAATAAGAACATCGAAATTTGAAGTAGTTCACCCTCAATATGAGGAGTCCGTCTACCATGGAGGTAGGGTTTTCACTATTTACATAGCAAAGTACATGGAATAATAAGAAAATGAAAGCTAGTAGCTGGGTTGTTTTGTGTGTGTGTGTGTGTGACGAGTGACACCACACCTTATTTATAAAGTAAGGGAACCGCATGATCCAATTTGATCTTGACACTTGAATTTTGAATGTACTCTCTATATCTTGAATATATAAACGTGCGTGAGGTTGATTTGTATTCTCCTGACATCATTGCTTTGAATTTGAATGATACCATCCGATACGCATCATCTTGATAAGAATGACTTGAATTTGAATAAGATCTTCCATGATGTGATCTTAATAAACAATATCTCTGATGATCTTTGATATATTCAAAGTAACTGCCATATAATATATCGGCTCCATAATTTGCAGCATACATGAAATACATAGGCTTCTAGAAGGTGACATAGACCACGTGGCATCTACTTATAGATGACGTGCACCATTTAGCCTTATGGTAGATGATGTGTACCACGCAAACTCTGAAAGGGCAAGGCGACATAAACCATGCAGGCTCCTATCATACTTAGATGACATAGAGTATTTGAGCCTCTCATAAGTCCCCTTATAAAGCCCACTGACTTTACTTATTGTAGACGACTCAAAACATGTTGCCTCCTATCTTAGTAAATGCCATGAATCACGCAAGCTTCATGTAGGCGATGCGACATGGACCATACAATCTCTTCCTGCATTAGATGATAGAGAGTGTTTAGGCCTCCCCTAAGGCAAATCGACTCCTTTCATAGTGGGTTACTTGAACCATGTCACCTCCTCTCTTAGTAGACGTCACGAATCATGTTGGCTCTGCGTGTAGTGGCTATAACGTGCCTGAACCAACCAACACGTGTACGGAAAAGACCGGCGAATGAGATTGGACTGCAACACTTTACCTTCCGCTCATTAGTTGAGTATACTTAAGGAGTGGTCTTTAATTAATTGCCGAGTGAACAAGAGTTATCTTTAAATTTGAGTCTTCAATGACTGGTATGTGGTTCTAGACTTTAAATCATATACGGAAATAAAGCGTGCTTGAATCTTCGAAGCACCGCATAATGATTAATTTGAAACGGTACCAACTTATGGAATTGACAAATAACGCCTCAAACTATTAGACTCGACAATAAACTCAAAGCCTCGAACTCTTGGAAGCGACTCATAGAATGTTGAGCCCAATTCACTCTTGGCATTGTATCAGCGTTAAATTCCAAGCACGTGGACCCCTGTAGCTTTTCACTTTCCATTACACTATATATTATTTGACGAGAAGCCGTAAAAAGGAAAAAAAAAAAGTGAACAGCACAAATTGACGAAAAGTGAAAAGGGAGACAAATATATTTATACACACACACACACACATATGCTACTTATATACTAATATAGGCTTGTGGAAGTAGGTGGACCTGTTGGACTTGAATGTCACTTGCCTATTTCACCTTTCGGTCAATGAAGCATTCAAAGTCGACATAGATGAAGTGGCTAGAGATGGACTTGACAATTCTCTTGATAGAGGCGATGTGTTTTGTCGGTTTTTGAACTCACTTTTGATTCCAATCTTGGAACTTTATCAGCTTTATCTTGTAATGAAAACCTTTTTGATGTAGGATCATGGTACTCTTGCACTTGGCAGGCATAATAGGTTTTATGTATAATGAAAACCTTCTACGTCTTGCTTTTGTTCTAAGTAGGTGTACCAAATTTCGTAGCAAACAAAAAAAATGTTCACATGTAGAAAACTTTACTTTACTAAGTTTAGAGTCTCATTGAACTTCATGAAAGATACTTTGGAAGCAGAGATAATCTTCGAAGAATGTATGTAATTTGTGTTTAAAAAACTACAGCAGAATTTTTAAAAATTTTAAATCAATGCTTTTTTTTTTTTTTCAAATAACAAGTTAGACATGCTATGTATATCAATTAATAAAAGATCTTATGTACCTTTTAGAATTGGAACCACATTTCTGACAGGAAAAATTTCCATAGAACTGCAATCGAGAATTACATCTGGAAGAGCTTCAACCAACTAATCTTTTCTGCTATTCTCTTTTCCACACTGGAGTGTTGGTGGGCACACATCGTTCAATTCTCTGCTTGGCAACGTCTCCTTCCAACCACACAAGAGAAAACCAAAGTGTCAAGGTTTGAGATGTTGAACAATAGCTATATGAGAGTTTTAGAGTTTCTCTCGCTAGAATACTCTCACTATATTTCTCCGGTGATCTAAATAACAATAAAACAAGTATCTTATTTATAGTAGGTGACCGGGAATCAATTCCACATAGATAAGGCTTCTAAATTTGAAACTGGGTCGAAATCCGCATCTAAACATGTGAAAATGTGTATCAGGATTTTTGCTTGGTCGGCATGCTAATCTTAACCATCAGCTCGATCCTGACCACTAGCCTACCAGCCGTACCAATTTGTGTAACGATTTACGCTCTACCAGCCTGCTAAACTTGGACATAGGCTTGCTGGTTGACATTGATATGGAAATCTTTATACATCTTATTTAACACGAAAATCTTAGATTGACCCTCTGTTCAAATAATCCAATAGAGAAGTTATCTGATTAAAATAGTTATATATAGATAATTCTATGTCAAATAAAATATATGCAAATAATTCAACATGTTTATCTTGAATTAATTCATAAAATTAGCCCAACCAATAACACCAATTATTAAAATTCCAATCAACTAAATTTAAGCCAATCTAAGAATTAACATAAGTTACCAATATATAGGATAATAAGCTGTATTGTTATAGGAAATATTGCGAGTTAGCAAAAGGGACTCGATGGATATACATAGTTCAAGCTCCTATAATTATAAAATTATATATCTCAAATACACATATTTTATAATTATCAACTCCAAAGCTATTCCACTAAAAGCTTTAAGCTGCACTCTTAAACTATATAAAATTACGAAGCTTTAATGAGCTTATAATCTGTGACATATCATAATGTGTACCATCCTTATAGGATATTTATAATCGGCTTAACAATAAATTTCGTTTACCTTCTCGATTACTTTTATCTTATGTTCCATTGTCTCACCATTGGAATAGTTATAATGCATAAAAAATATATCATTTGGTTACATCTATGTATCTAAATGGTTGAGCACTCTAGTTTTTTAATTACAGGATAATGCCTATAAGAGAATATCATTAACTCTACAAAAAAACTATGAATTCTATATTTGTGAATAACGAGTCTACCTCAATTAAGACTCATGTCTCCAATGTACTAGTATGCATAGCTTCATCTAATTTAGGATGTCATCCTTTGGTATATCAAAAGACATAAATTAAGGATAAGGGCCCATTAATTCATTTTAGAATTAAGATATAACATATGATTGTCTAAAGTGAATTGATTTAAACAAATGGAATTATTAATCTAATCAATTTAACTTTTTGTCTTGATCTAATGTATCGTCACCTATGACAATATACCAATGTTTCTACTTGTAGAGTCCAACTTGGATGACCAAGACAAGCCATCGTCTGTTAGGGATGTAGACAGCATAACAATCTTAACATGAATAAATTGCCCAACTTTATTCCCTTAATTGCGAACCTTATTATTTAGACTATCACTTTTAAGATTCACGTCTTCTGCATAAGTTATCCATCATATATACATGATCTTAAAGGTTTAGACTGACAGTCTCAGACTTTTGTTTGCTCATCATATATTCAACATAAATAAACATAAAAAGGACAATAATTGATATAGAAAAATAAATAATAAACTTTTTATTGATTAAATGTCTTTAAAAACTATTATATCATTTTATCCTTAGGGCATCAAGTCTAACAATTTGTCTAACAGGATGCATCTTATCCAACCTTTGTAGTCGACTTGCTTAGTGACACATCAACTAGAATGGCGCGTCAAGCGTTCATTGGGCTTGTTAAAGCTTATTACCTCTTTACGAGAAAGTTAACCAATCTGAGTTGTCTCTTGTATGGGTCATTGACAAGAATGGAGTTGTCTCCAAGAGGTGGAGGAGACTCCACGAAATCATCTCCGAGAAAAGGAGGCGACCATATGATTAGTTGGATTTTGGTAGTGTGGGTGCCCAGTAATCGTAATTCCTTGTTGGGTCTTACCATCTTGCTCACACTTGATGTGAGCTTGATGGGTGCCCTAGTTGGCTGCAATAGCCATCTCATGACTGCTATGTGGGAACACGTTAATACAGAGGACACAACCGCCCTTTATATTGACTCCCAGGCCAGAGCCTTGCCTAAATGTCATGTCGCTGGGGGTGATCAGTCCCTGACTTGCACTGAGATATTAGTGGCTTTAATTATCGCAAAGGGTGACATGAGCTGCGTAGAGCAATTGTTGGCCCTGTGCCTAACGGATTACAGGCCTTGCATGATTTATGACTTGTGTCTAATGGGATTAGCTTATGCCATGCGATTGGCAACTTATGGGTCTTGAGCTCATGGGTTGGGATCAAACTATACGTAGTTTGACTTGCGAATGAAATTGAGTCAGCTAGCAATGAGGCAAATCGAGTCAGCTAGCGATGAACATGATCGGGCAGGCTAGCAGTGAGTAAGGTCAAGCTGACTATTGGCAAGACAACATCGAGTTGTTTGGTTGTTAGGTTAGGACAAAAAAGATCAAAATTGAGTCAGCTAATGACAAGTGAGATCGTGATAGATTGAATGATTTCAACAATTCAAATTTATTTGTTTATTTTCAAATTTTTGTTTTCTTTATTTTTATTAAAAATTGATGGTTTATGTGTGTAACATTCATTTGAAATTAAAATTATATTATGTTTGAGATTATTCTTCTTAAAATGATGGTGGATCAACGATAATTGATTTGATATGATTGTTCTAGGTGGCACGTCTTACAGTTATGATGCATCGAAAGATATTTGTGAATTGTGTTCTTGCAGGGTTATAATTTTTGGTTTCAAGAAAAATAAGCCGTTATGCTACTGGAATTTTATTAATCATAGGTATACAAACTTCATAGGGTTTTTAGGAGCTAGATGGGTTTTAACTAGTTTTGTTACATATTAAGACCTCAAGTGGCACCGTTGGACATTTTTAAGGCCATTTGAAGATTTGCTCGTGGTTATGTTTCACGGGGTGCTCATTTGTTGGGCATAATAGACTTTACCTATTATATTGATACCACTATTGTTGTATGGCCTATTTCATGGGATGCTTATTTAGAGCATAACAAATACAAGGTGCTCATTCGGAGCACAACAGACCCTTTTATATCCATTTCTTTCTATCTTTTATTCACTAAAAACCTTGGCTTATGACTTTTAGATTACTGTAACTAGCTTATATTGGCATTTAAAGTTGGTTGGATTGAATTGCAAATTTGATGGATTCATTTATTATTCTTATTGAAGTTATCTGTGAGTTTTGTAGAATTATAAATAATTTTATTGTTGTCATTATTGTTGCTATTTTTTATATATAATAATAAGAAGAAAACCAAAAGGTGTCTCATGAATTTTCTTCTAGGCATTATGTGCTCACCCCATTATCTTCCTTCAGGTTACTCGGTTACTACTTGGTACCTCTGGCCATTGTAAATATTCCTTGCCATTTGATTAGTATATTCATTCTACAATTTTGAACTCTTAGTTATGAGTGAGTTTTGGTACATGGAAGCCATGTAAGTGATCATTGACTATTTACAAAATTTTTGTTTTGTTGTTGTGCAAAATTTTGGTTTCAATCAAAGCAGCACAACTGTAGTTTGTTTGTTAAATGAGAATTATTTTACTTTTTGTATATATATATTTATTTAAGACTTGGATTCATATTTTTAACAATTTTTTTTCTTAATTTTAAAGACTTCAGAGAAAATTTGATCTATTTTTAACTTTTTAATGGGCCTAACAGCAGTTTTTAATTTTTATATTTATCAAAATCTTTAAAATATCTTTCAATTTGGTCATTAGCCCCGATTTTAGGTCATGATAGAAATAGAATTACTCTTTACTTTTCATTTCTCTTTAATGTAATGTAAACATGCCCTTAATGTCAACTTTGATGAATGTTATATATTTGATGTTACTTTAACATAAAAAAATAACGTATGTTAAATTTGATATTTGATTGCTTATTCGTTCTTTAGGTTTAATTATTGTATTAATGTTATTAAAAATTATGACAGAAATTGAATATAACATTAAAAAATAGCATTTTTGTGGCACAACTTATAAAAAAGTCATTTTTACTCTTTTTGTTGGATATATTTGACATTTGGATTAATATTCGAGATGGTCTTATAGGTATATGTGAATTAAAATCATAATATTCCTGGCTATTACACTGAAAGTTATTAGCTAACAATAGTTTTTGGAGAGAATAAGAGGAATAACATACTTTTGAAACTTTTTGAAGTAAATAATAGGTTTTAAAAATATTTGTAGTAAATAGTAATAAAAAGAAAATTTACCAAGACAAATATTTTTAAAACCTATTATGTATTTATAAAAGTTTTGAAATATTTATTATAATTTTCCTGGTTTTTGCAATTGAGAAGATAGCCTTGCTGTATAACCAACGATATACTAAGTTTGGCAAAATTGATTTGCATCCACATACTTGCCTCTCCATAGTGAACCTCTAAAATTTATACTTAACACTATATCTAAGAATGTTAACAACACATGACCGTGAATGATTTGGTATCTCTTGTCTACAAAATAAAAAACAACTTATTAGGATGTACTAACAATTCTTGACATCAACTCTTCATTTCGCAACATTCACTAAAAAAAAAAAAAAGAATAATAATTCACGCTTGTTTTCTATTTTGTGAATAAATCTGGCATTAATACTACTTGACTCAAGTTTAGGCTTCCTCCTCTCTCCGGGTTCTTTAATGTTGATGTCATTGTCCCCCCAATTGGTTTTGCTTTGGCACCAGCTGTATCCGATTCTTCAAAGAGTTGTCGGATATTTGGGCGGAGCAAACTGACTTCCTAGCGCCCACGGAGGGAGTTAAGGACCAGTAAGGGTTTATGTCCCACTTAAATTTTTTGCTTTTAAAAATCATATATACATAAATGAATGTTGTACAATGTTATATATATTAGTCCCCACTAATTATTTAAATTAATTTTATAGCCCTCTTAAAGATATTACTTTTTTAGAAAGTGTAATAGACATAGAAAATTGTCATAGACAATTGCAGCATGTTAAAAGATATTTATTGTGATTGAATTTTTGTTTTAATTATTGACCCTTACTGAGAAAATTTTTTGACTCCGTCACTGCTTCTTAGATCCTATTGTTTTTGAAGCTAGAGCTGTCCAAGCTACCATTTTCTTTGCTCGCCAAGACCTCGTGCGGGCGGATGTGGCTGAAGTTGATAGCCTATTGGTCATTTGAGCAGCTTTATATCCTTTTCTAGATTGCCCTTGGAAGGTTCACGATCTTCTTATCTCTGTCACTGAATGGCCGTGAAATTCACTTATTGATCTTATCTTTACATTTTCTGCCTTTCTTATGTGTCCTGTCTTTCCTCATGCCAAAAAAATTCCGTACTATTTATAGCCGAGCATTAAGCATCACAAGGTAGTAGTCTTTAATATAAACATGATGCTTGTCAACATCCATGTCAACCATGCGTCATAGTGCAAAGTGAACCATGTAGCAACTTGGACATATATCACTTTTCTTTGCATGATATTTAGCATGATGTGTTACCCAGCACAGGCACTATTTGTCCTTTATATATTATCCATATATATTTTTGCATATCCTACCGCCACATGGTGTCATCTAACATGTTTGCCACCTGTAAATCTATGTGTTATGCTTGATCCAGTGACGGCATGGTGTCGTGCCTAGAATAAAGACTAGTTATTTTGCTGTTTTCTTATCTTTGACACCTAACTTCTTGAAGTAGCCACCTCATGCTAAACTTGATAAAATCTCGTTAAAATTTTTAAACATAATCAAATCTTGAAATTATCTCTACTCAAAATTATTTCCTAGACAAGAAGCTCAAAAAGCCGGGTATTACGATTCTCCCATTTTTATAAAAAATTCAGTCTCAAAATTTAATGATTCTAATTGCTCCAACCGAACCACAACTTAGGAAATCAATAATACTAAAATTGACTGAGTTTTTAATCCTATGATGTACTAGATATTTCTCCGAAACCGTTTTATCACAGAATCAAATATTGTCCTTATTAAAGATACTAGAACTTACAAAGTTAACAATCCTAAGATTCCTAAGACCGCAAAGGGCCTTGTTCAGGCGACAAACATGGGTTGGTTGTTGGGGATCTATGAAGCCCGGTAGTTAAGACATGTGTACATCTTCTTCATGATAACCATGCAAGAAGGCATTGCTGATGTCAAGTTGGAGCAAGGACCAACCGCGAGAAAGTTCAAGGCTTATTATGAGACTCACCGTGGTTGGCTTGATCAAAGGACTAAAAGTCTCATTATAGTCCATTCCCGGTCGTTGATGAGAACCTTTTACTACGAGTCTTACTTTGTAGTAGTCAATTGTACCGACCGGATGACACTTTATGTGGAACAGCACTTGCAACCCACAAGATTATAAGAAGGATGAGAAAGAACCAGGTCCCATACATATACTGTTGCGGAGAAGGGCGTCAAACTCTTCAGTCATTGCTTGTTGCCATTCAGGTAACTTGAGAGCTTGGGCGAAACCTGTAGGTTTGATAGGTAAAGGAGTAGAGGTGATGTGAAAAGAGTATTTGCGTTTGGTTTTTAGAACAGGGTGTTGGTTGTGGGTGGGGGAAGATGGATGTATAGGTAGTAGGGGAATGTGATGGGTGGACCATGTTGTTAATTATTGGAATAGAAGTGTGTATAGTTTGCATGGGAACGTGGGAGTGCATGGAGGAGTCATTGGTAGTTTTATGTGGTATTGTTGGTTTAATGGTGGCTGTAGTAGAACTAGAGAGGGAAAGTGGAGAATTAATTGTGGGAGGCCTTGTGTGGGCTAGGGGTGTAGAAGCATCAGTTGGGGTGGTGAAAGATTTTGCGAAACTAGATTTGGTGAATAATTGTGCACGTTTGACTTACCTTGCAACGGAAGTTCAGGAGTTGATCTCTGTAGATTTGTATTTTCGGAAGATATAGATTTATTCTAATCACTTGCCGCCTCGAAAATCTTGATTTAGGCACGGTCAGTGGCACTGTCAAAGAAAATCAGGAGCATTTCGGAACAGAACTGTAAGAGATTGTGGCTTTTTTGTGTGTGTTTCTCTACGATGCTCAGGCATTTCTCATAACGTTATTGCTTAAGGTATGAGATGAGATTCAACATGAAAACTGGTCTAGAATCAAAAAGAGGGATGAAGCTTAAAGGTCTTTTCAATTTTGCCTTTGAAATCGGATAGAGAAAAAGAAAAAGAAAGAGAAAAATATTTCCATGATAATAAAAGAAGGTAAAAAAAAAAGAGAAAAGAAAAGAAAAGAAAGAGAGAGTGTTTACCTAAAACACATGTTATTTTAACGGGTATGATTTTGTAAAAATCATATGAATAAAATGCCACTTTAGCATTTTTACTAAGTCTCCGTAGTAGATATTTAAAATCTACCTATCACTCATTTCTACCAACCTTGTCCCGCTGCATTAATGCTTAATTAAGTAGCCTCAACTACTTGGAGACATAGAATTAATTCACCTCAACTACCAGGAGACATCGATATGTTTTCTCAACCACCTTTTTAATGCTTCCTTCATCTTCTTCTACAACTTGTCCTATTTGTCCTCTCAATTATGTTGATATTATTTGCTAAAAGTTTCCATGGAAGACATGATAATATTTTCTTTTAATGCTCATTTAATTCTCTCCCGCTCCTCAATTATCTTGATGCCTATTTATTCAACCATCACCACTCTTTTCTCTAGTTTCTCATTCTCTCCTTTCTCACTTCAAATTTTCAACTAAAGACACAAAGCATAAAGCTCTCTTTGCAACCACGACAACTATAATTTTCAGCCACGTTTAAAGCCGTTTTGGAGTCAATTCAAGCTTAATTCTTAACCCAAACTTTGGTGTTTTTCAAAGGAGTTTTGAGGTAGGTTTTCTTTAATTCAAACTTGTTTTAGTATGTGTTTTTCTCTATCTTTAATGTATAATTTTTGTGTTCAAAGTTCATGCAAACTTCTAATCATGTTAATATGCATATTTTAGCATGTTTTCATCATTATTTGCAAGAAAGGCTAGAGATATGGTTTGATAATGATTTTGGTATAAAACTCATGAGAATATGTTTAT
>CAMOHE010046143.1:0-23963 GCA_946598075.1 Artocarpus hirsutus
ATATATATATATATATATATATATATATATTTTAAAACTTTATCTACAACTTTGTTCTATGGTCAAGTGGGTTTGAACTTAAAAAATTGTTCTCTCATTTTTCTTCCTTTTTTTGGTTCCCACAAGCATCTTCGTTTTCAATTTTTTCTATCCTTGCTTCGAGGAAAAAAGGCACGTAGGAGATGAAATGAAACTTCCTTGCTTTTGTTTCTAGAGTTTGGAGCTTTCTCAACATCCATGTGTTGGCCCCTTTTTCTTTAGTAATAAAGGGCTTTATGAAACCTGTTGCACTTTAAATTGCATGTTTATCATCTTAAACAATTTTTAACCTTTGTTTGCTTTCATAAGTTTTTGCATGCGTAGTAATGTACAACCATTTTGTGTTTGTATTTTTTAAGTTGCTCAAAAAGGTAGAATTTGTAATTAAGGTGTACATTAGTCTAATATATGGAAAGAGATAATAATCCATCAAGTAATTCCAATCTTGTAATGTTTGTCCGTACAAAATCCTCTCTCAGTTAGAAAGTAATGCGTTATCGTGTATATTTGGCAGGTACTAAGACGTTTTATAGACGCTAATAATAATACAGATGACTTTGTGGTATACACTACAAGACACTCAATAAAAACCAGTTTTATCAGTAAATTCTGATGAAGTGTAAGAAAGACAACACAAGACGAGACCCAATATCGAAAAGATTCCTCAACATTTCAAATTAAGTATGCAGAAGACTTTTTTCGAAACCATTGCAGTAGATGGAAACTTTCAATCCATCGAGAGTATGTAATGTATAGTACTAAAGTCACCAATATATTCACATAGACTCATAACTAGTGGAACTTCTAACACACCAAGATGTAAATCTAGTGTACCACAAATAAACTCAAATAGTAGGAGAACCACCTCCAATAATACACACTAAAACTAAGGGAAAATATCGACATCTTTGTTAGACTAAAACATATAAAACTAAAATAAAAGCACGATTACCGCAAACCTTCAATAAAAGTATAATCGATAGGAGGACTATCAAGATAGGAAGAATGCTTCTAAGGACAAGCGGCAAAGCCAATGAGATGACTTTAAATAGCAGAATGTAAAGCACACACGCCACCACTGTCAACATCTGAAGCTGACACTGCCACCTCCAAAAGAAGCCTATCACTATTTGAAACAAAACTCAAAAAAAGTACAAACACTAGACAAGAAACACGTCAGAATATGCCTCTAAGCTGTCTAGATTTTATCTTCTAAACAGAAGCAGATCCGCCCTAGCAAAACTATCTCGCCAAACACAGTCACAGCCATTGAAAAGCACACAACAATACGAGCTCCGTAACCAATTTTTAAGACCATAAATCTGACACACCCAAAGATAGTCTCGAAATTCCAACCAACTCACTCTCTCTTTTTCTCTCTTTTTCGTTATTTTCCTAGGGCAGGCTATTATTATGTTTTACTTTTCTTCCTAGAAGGAAACATTAAAAAAAAAAAAAAAAGTCTCTATATATGTTTTCTATTCAATCTCACTTACCATGTTACAAGGACTTTTTGTTCTTACAAAACAACACATTCTACTTGCCATGTATCTTTTTTCTTTCATGGATGTAAGACGTCCAATGAATTAGAGATAACTACTAGGTTGGAGGGAGTTAATTAATTAATTAATTAACTAAATAATAATAATAAACTTAAAATTAATAGGTCTCCCAGTTTTAACTATTTTCTTAATACATTCTTCTTGTTTGGAACTATAAAAGTTTCTTTTGCATATCTCAAACTCCTACACATTTTCTTTCAGCAAAAAAGCGTAACAAAAAAAAAAAGACAAAATCATCTTTAAAAAATCTATTAAAAAAACATTTTAATCGTGTGAAGAACATAAACATCTTTTTTTACGGAAAGCATATATGCGATTCACAGTACTATTTGAGGGTATCTTAGGGGTGTTTGGCACGAGTGGTTTCCACCTCAATCTCAATTATGAACAGTAAAAAGTTCTCACATGCTACAGTAACAATTAAAAAAATGCTACAGTAAAAAGTTCTCACATGATACAGTAAAAGTGGTTCCTACCACTGGTTCCCATCACTCTTCCAAACACCCACTTTGTTTGTTAGCTCTGGTTTTTAGGTTAAAAAATTAGGAAGAATGAGATTATAATATGGTTTTAAAGTTTAAAGAATATTTTTATAGTTTTTAAAGGCAAAATAATTTGAGAAAAAGTTAAAATTAGGAGGTAAGTAACTCTCATATGTATATATATATGTATATAATCTATACATATTTATATGTACATATATAGGTAAAACGAATTAATTTTCTCGTATTTTATTTCTTTATTGCTCATCTGCTTCCTCTTATACTTTCATTCATCTTAAAATGTTCATATTGATTGTTGTATTATGCATAAAATACATTCTTTGTTAGAAAAATATCGTAGGTATATCAAAGGGAGAGGAAAAGAGATAGTAAGAAATGATTTTTTTTCCTTTTAATAACGTGGTTATGTACAAAATCAACAATAAAGAGTTTTGTGGACCCCATTCAACATAGAGAATGAAGAAAGAGAATATCAATTCCTCTTTTTTTTTTTTTTTTAGTTAATGTCAATTCTTTCATCCCTTAGTATTGATTTCCTATCGAAGGATATAAATATTAAATTTATATAGATATCTAAATTCAAATGTTATTATAGTTATTATGTTATGTACTCAAAAGAATAATTTAATAATCATATTAAATAGATCTCTAATACTAAAAAAGAATTAAGATTATTTTTTATTACACTATCAAATATATAAGAAATTACTAAAAAGAAAATAATAATTTCTTATTTTTATTATTTTATTTTGTTTTCCCATTCTTATTATTTTTTCTCTTATATTTCTTTACGAATTGATAAATACGCCTTAAAAGTAATTAAGAAAGCAGGACCACCCAAGAAAAATATACAAATTTATACACACACACGCAACAAGGAATACGTGTGTGTTAGCTTAGAACAATTACGGGATATTCAAGAAAGCCTATTGTTGCATCAGACAAAATTGTTGACAAATCATTTCCTTCTGTTACAGAAGACAGATATAATAATTAAAACCTTGTCGCTTATCATGATCTCTTATCGTGACAAATCCTCCATAAACATATATTGATACAGTGACCTTTATATTTTTTTATTATTAATTGTAAGTGGTGGTGGGGCCAGAAGATGTGATTACAACATTTTGGCGTGATAACGTAATCTTTCAAAATTTCTATAGTTTCTGAAATATTAGAGTTTGAAAATGGTGCAAAGCGTGGGTTTTACTATTATCCATATTTATTGATTCCCATACATATATATATATATATATGTGTGTGTGTATGTATGTATGTGGGTCCCTTTTAGACACAAATAAGCACATAAATAAGTGTAATTGTCTTTCTCATATCACCAAAAGAATGATAAAGAAAGGGAACAATCAAATGTGAGATCTGTAGCCTTAGAAGCCATTCAAATATTCTCGCCACATCCTTTCCTTTTTCTTTTTCCTTTTTAGGTGACGGGGTTAGATGGATCTCACAAAGAAACTCACAATAAAAATAAAAAAATAAAAATAAAAAACTTTTTTTTCCCTTTCCTTTGAAATGGTCCCATACCATTTAAAACACCAAAAAAAAAAAATTATCCATTTTAGAAAAATAGCAAACAACAGCAAGCCAAAAGAAAACAATAGCAAAAAATTTTTTATCCATTCGTTACAAAAATTCTTGGGTAAGGGTTTTAGAAGAAAACAACAGCAAGCCAAAAGAAAAGGCAACCAAGTCTAAAATGAAAATCTTTTATTGTTGACGATGAAATAGAAAGTTAGAATCTCCTAGAATTCGTATTTCATAAATATGTACATCTAATAAACCTTTGACTAGAATTAAGTAAGATCCTCGTATACTCTTGAATTTTTGTTATGGAGGAAGGAAATGGAAATGAGATGACACCGATAATTTTCTTTTTTGTGGTTCAACAAAAATATGATTCATCAATGATATGTTTCTATTTCTGCAATAAATCTAATAAGAAAATGTTTACAAAGTGATATGAATTTAACTCGAATGAAACACTCTTAAACAACAAGCTCGTTTACTTCAATAAGTTATTAAATATGATGTTTGACAAAATCAGTTCTAACCGAAAGTTTTAGTTGCTACAATATAAAACTCTCACATGCTATAGTTTTTCGTTCAAAAGTTTTAATTTAATCACACTTTCCAAACACCTTTTATAGACATTACGGACAAGCTTTAGCACATTAGAAGTACAAGGGACTATAAATTTTGAATTCTTAAAAGATGAGAGCCTAATTTGGGAGAGAAAAAAAAAGAACTATTTATGTATTCACCTGTTAAGTTTTATAAGACAAAGCAAAACATAGACACTTATAATTCATTTGATAAGTTGGTTATAACTAAAATTTTAAATATAAAAATTATAACATATAAAAATTTTAAATTATTATAATTTTTTATTTGTTTTACTGTACTTGTTAAGAGCTATACACTAACATTTCAATGCTTAGATATACCCACTTTGAAAGTGTTAGCATAGGGGCATGTTGATAAGTAGTCCGGCCAAAATTTTATTTTAGCAAATGACCTCTTTTTTTTTAATTTTTTTATCAAAAAATTAATTTTTTGAACATCAAAACGGTTCTAGTTTTTTTTGTTTTTACCACAGTTAAATTCCTCTCTACAATACAATTTTTTTTCTCTTTTCTGTGAAAAAAATTAAGGCAATTTCGATGATAAAAAAAAAACTTTTTCTTAATATAAAAAAAAATTATTCACTTAATTTCAAATTTTCTTTTTAACTCTTTTTTTAAATTTTCCCGTTAGCATAACAACAACACAAACCACCCCCACCCCCGCGCGGGGGGCAAAGATAATTGGAAGTGATAGCTCGGTTGGCCTTTCGTATAAAAGAACAATAAATAACAGAACAATGTATTTGTATTTTATTTTATTCTATAATATTCAAAAGTGAAACACAAGATGATGGGAACAGCTGTATAGATGAGAGCATGCACAAGAGTCATTCTCATATCACAGGCAAGATTGTCAGAGGGACATGTCTACATATAGGGCAGGTTTCTGGAAGACCAAACCGCCCTCATAGCGAAGCTTCACTCTCCTAAATGGGGACCAATCTGAAGGGCAAATATGGAAACTCAAGAATAATCCATACATCTGATGGAAGACGTGATATTAATTTAATCCTCATAACTAAAGCAATGATTTTTTAAAGAACACAATAATAATAATAATAATAATAATAATAATAATAATATAAAAGCAGATATAGAAAAAGATAAAGTTAGATATCTACAATGATAACATGAGCCACGTGTAATATACTGACAACAAAGAGGCTAAGCCCTTTTCAACAACCAACTTTTGTCAATGAGTAGTGGTGGCATTAACCACTGGGGCAAAATTGTAGAATTATAACACGCAAGACAATGAAATTTGTGTGTGCGTGTGTGTTAGGGGAGTGAGGCCTATGGCCCACAAGCAATCCCTCCTCCCATAACATAAAGCCACACAGCGAGTTCCAAAATGGGGTTTGTACAATTTGAACTTCCTTGGGCCCTCATTCGTCCACATCATCGTCATCTTTCCCGGCGCAATTATCTAGTCTCTTTCTCATCACCAAAACAGACGGGCGAAAATGAAAGAAAGAAAGAAATAAATATAGATAGAGAACCTCATCATCTTTTCTTTTACAATGTCCATTTACTCTTTCTAGACTGTATTTCCATTTGGAATAAAGTCAAGACTAGCCCGCATGAACGAGAGCAACTTCCTACATTTTTTCTTCTCTACTAAATTACAAAATAATAAATACCATTCAATCAACAGATTCACAAAGCCAAGGCAAAGAAAACAAGTACCGACAGATATTTAAAGCAGGAAAGACAATTGAGAGAAGGGTTTGCTTTTATATGTGCCTAGACATATATACACATACACCATTCCCCCTCCATTGCACATATAGATATATATATATATATATATATATATAAACATATTCGTCAAAAGATCATATCCTTTAACCGCTTCTATTCTGGAAAAATTAGGACCTCCACAGGGGGGAAAAACGAAAATTATAATTGAGAAGAGAGTAAAAAAGAAAAATAAAATAAAATAAAAGAAGCCTCCGTTACAGCCCCAAAAGAAAGAAAGGTGGTCTTTGCTCTCTCCCTCTTCCTCGTCTTCTTCTACCATTCTCCCTTGGAACATCTTTCACATACAAAAAACATTTTCATCAACTTTTTTTTCCCCCGTCCTCAGCATTGCCCATCCTCTTCTCCCCATCGTACCAATAGAATTTCAATTAGACTTTTCACCCATAAACCCTGTCAAATTATAAACACAACGTGTATATAGATAGATACGCTTTTTTTTCCAAGCACATTCCACAGGATTTTGTTTTTGCCAGTGCCAAAATTGTGGCTTCTCCAAAGCTCCGACTTTCCCTTCTCTTTGATCCTGTTTTTCTTTTTCCCTCAGGAAGGCGCAATCTTTCATCTCTTCATTTCTTCTCATGCTGCCAGAAGTCATGCAAATTGTCATTTCCTGGGCAACACACCGTCATTCCCTTCAAAATTTTGACAATCCCCATTTCAAAACCAAAATTCTTTTCTAACTCTTTCCCAGTCATTTTTTTTTTATTTTGCTTCTGTATTGTGTAATGGGGTTGCAACAAAAAGCACTAATTTGACATCATTCTACTCACCAGCAGGTTGCTTCTGCTCCGCTGGTTTCATCTGAACCGCGGTGGGAACAGCATGAACATAAGAGAACCCCACAGGCAAGAGCTGATGGGGGTTCCCAGACTGAGCAGCGGCAGCGGCGGCAAATTGAGCGGGATGCATAGGAGCCTGGGACGGCAAGGCTTTCATGTTGCTAGCGGCGGCGGCTGCCACTGCAGCTGCGGCAGCAGCCTTGGCAGGATCAGAGGTGCTAGTGTTTGATAAAGTCACAGAAGGGCACAGCGACAACATCCCATTTGAGGATGCCCCCGACGTGCTCTGCAACTGCTGCTGTTGCTCAGGCCGTCGCCTTTGAGAATATGCACTCGAGGCTGCTGCTGTAGTTGCGGTTGGGCTATTCGAATGCGGATTTTGAGTTGGCATGTACGAGGAGAAGTACAATTGTGCTTGCTGCAGTGATTGCTTGGACAACTGCTGCTGCTGTTGCGGTAACTGAGCCTTAGTCCCAGCACTTGAAGATGCAGTGATATGGGGATTGCCTAGGATCGACGGGACATTTTTCCCACTGACCGGAGAAGACTTCATGCTGGGGACGGAAGGTGAGGTTTTGGCCTGCTGAGATGACAATGAAGAGGTTTGCCCAACTTTGTTCCCTTCGGATGTGGAAGTAGTTGTCCTGGGGCTCCCACCAGCACTCTTTGACACGGAAGAAGTTGTGGGGGACCCCACCATTATTGGAGGAGATGGGGACTGGTTGCCACTTGCAGGCTGTAGCCCTTGAGATTGCGATGACGGTTTCGGATTAGCCGCAAAAGAGATTTGCGTGTGGGCCTGTTGGGCACGGCCTTGCTGTTGAGAGAGATTTTTGAGGGATGATGACGTTGATGAGGTCATGGACGGAGAAGGGACTTGAGGAGTGGTTGACCTCGTAGAGTTCTTCCACTGAGGAGACTGAGCTGGACTACTACTGCTATGAACCAGGTTCTGTGGGAATGTGGATAGAGCATTCGGGAACTTAGCGGCAGCCATTGATGATGTAAGGTGATCGGAATAAACATTGCCGTTGCTTGTCGGCGGTGTTTTTGTTCGGGCTGCTGCTGCAAGCTGCTGCTGTTGTTGCTGTTGTTGCTGTTGCTTCAGAAGTTGAATCATCTGTTGCTGATTCCGCTGCGGTTGCTGCTGAGCATTGGAAGCACTTGCATTGCTAATGGCAGCAGGCAAGACAGAACTGGAAGGTCGTTGTTGAGAAGAGCTTAGGTTGAGAGTTCTCGCCGAGCTGTCAACTACTGTGGTTCCAGGTATTGTAGAACCAGATACATCAGACAAATCAGGCCTGGAGAAAGCAATCGAACGCCCAACGCCAGACAAACCCTTCATTGCCTTTCTTTCTTCTTCCAAATTAGTGGAGTCGCCTCCAGTTTTCCCATCCTCAGACACACGATAATTTTTCTTCTGTTGTACCGCTGCTTGTGCGGCAGCGGCAGCCGCAGCCATATAATAGCCTTGCCTGACATCTGGAAAAATTGCTTGCTGCTGCGCAATTGATGAAATGTCAAGGCCAGGAGCACTGGTAGCGCCATTGATGGGCGCAAAAGACATGGCAAAAGCTTGAGAAGGCTCTACTCCACCCTTTGAGCCTTGTTGCTGCTGCTGCTTCTTCTCGCCATTACTTCCACTAGCACCATTTGCCCCACCTGCTGTCCCAATCGATGCAGGCGTCATCAAAGCAAAGTTCGGCGTGTGTATCGGCATTGCAAAATTCTGGCCATAAATGTTCATGCCTGGACGTGATACACGGCTATCGGGAGTTGATGGGCTATCTTCGCTACCCATCTCAGACTCAAGTTGGCGAGCTGGATGAGAGAGATGTTGCCCTTGCTGTTGCCGCTGCTGCAACTGTAATGGCTGTGAAGACTGGTTTTTCGAGGTGGGAAAGCCCTGCGAGTTTCCACCGCCACCATTTACATTGTTACCACCATGTGGTGGTCTCTGCTGCTGGTTCTGCAAGTGTTTTTGAGATGACGAGGAGCTGCTAGACATACTGGGATTCTGGTGGCCTTGTTGATTTTGCTGCAAATGAGAGGGCGGTTGCTGCTGCTGAAGCTGAGGATGGAAAGTAGAATAGAATGACCCATTAAAAAAAGACATTCCCTGAGGATGTGTTCCTCTATAAGCCGGTGGCGCTCCAACATGTGCAGGTATAGGAAATGGATATGCATTGATAGCCAAATACGGAGGAGCTTCATTTCCAGGCATATTTGGGTAGCTAAAAGTCATCGCTGGAGCAGCAGCTGCAGCTGTTGCCGAGGCAGTAGCTGAGGTCGAATTAGGCACGCTTGAGGAAGTTGCATTGCCAGCAGCTGGAGGAGACTTCACAGACCCCGGCCTAACAGAAGCAGCAGCAACTGCCTGTTGCTGGCTCAAAGGAAAGATGATAGCAGGCCCTTGCTGAATATCAAAAACAAGAACCCACAAAAAGTCGAAACCAATCCCATCAACCAAAAAAGAAGAAAAAGAAAAAGACACAATTTTGTGAAGAGCGTACCAGTATATTACTAGGTGCTCCAGGGGGTAGAGCTTGTTGGAGCAAAATCTGCTTTCTCTGAGCACCATCCACAACGTTGGCTGCCTGGGAAGCTTTGTCCTTGCCAGAATGACCAGGAAACATGGCGAGACCTTGACCTTTGTCCTGAACCGAGTTCACCCCTCGGCCAGGAATGTTAGAATGCAAGTCAGGGGAAGGCAAAACGTTGAGATTGCTGGGCTTGGCACCATAAAGGGATCCAGGTCCAGCAGCTGCTGCTGTGGGCCAGAAGGGATTCATCCTCGCAATCTGTTGGTGATAGGATATGCTCCGCGCAATGTAGCAATGCGTTGCGCACCTCTGCAGCCGAGGTTGGGTGAAGAGATATGGTGGTGGCTGCAAAAGGTTGGGAATTTCATCAGATCAAGAGAAAAGTATACAAAGAAGCTTAAGAGAGAATCTTGGGGAAGAAGAGACTCAGATGAAATTTCTGAGAAAAAAAATAAAATTAAAACGACATACTTGTATAGCAGCAGAAGAAACGGTTGTCCCGTCCATGGATACCACTCCTTGTAAAGGTGCCATATATCTGCTGAGAACAGCATAGTCATTTTCTCAATAGAGAAGAAAAGTAAAAAGCCCAAGAAAAAGTAAGAAACACAATTTTTTTCCGACCATACCCCATATGAGGAAGCCCACCAGGCCAGCCAGCCATAGACATTGGCAAAGGTACAGCACCAGATTGGGCTGAAAAAGAGAGAGGAAGAAAATCAGTTAAAAGAGCAAAAAACCCCAATTTGATGGAGAGCTCAAAGAAAAGGAAAAACAATATGATGAGCTGGGAATCAAAATCTCTAAGAAATACCAGTTTTTTCATTATTATTAGTCTGTTGTTGGTGGTGGTGTTGTTGATGTTGTTGTTGCCTAGGTGGGAGAATATGCTGCAGGTGAAGCTTGTTTCCGCTAACGCCAACAACATTGCTGCTGCTATCTCTAACATCAGCCTTCTCCAAATCAAGCTGCAGATCAATATTCCTCTCCTTGACAACAGCTGGCTTCTTGGATTCAGCTTCCTCAACCAGTGTAGTAACATTAGTAGCTTTCGTCTTCTCAGGTTCAACATTTGCAGCCTCTTCTCTACCGATTTTCAATGCCTTGGCATCTTCTTTAATCACAGGCTTTATTTCCTGCAGATAAAAGAAGAAGCAGAGAGTGAGAGAAGAGAGAGAAAAAGTACAATTTTTCATTATTATTTATAAGGCAGCAACCATCATTCATCATGCTGAAACAGTAAACAGGGGAGCTAATCTAGGCAAGTGGCAGGAGTGGTGGGCCCACACACCGTTTCTGTATCTATCGCCATAGGTTTAGCATCTACAGCCACGAAATTAATCTCACTATCTCTTTCTGGAGACGATCTCGACGGAGGAGGAGCCTGCAGAAAAAAGCCAAAAAAGGTCCAAAAATGAATATAATATAAGAAAAATAATTTTTCGACTGGGAAAATTCACAGATTTTTTTTTTCGCAATAACAAGATCCACCATCAGATCTATCTGGAATTTTTCTTCTCGCTGGGTCTCAACCTCGGAGATTGTTGAATTCCTAGAAAAACAATCCACCACAACAGAAATTAGAAGGGAAACTCGAAAGCCCAACCTCAAAAGACAAATTTTTTGTGGGATTAAAAGAGATTTTTTTTTTATGCTTACGATTTAGTAGCAGCTATCAGAGTCTCACGCTTATCATCCAATCTATGCCCAGGAGGAGATTCCTTCTTGGGAGATTGAGGTTCTTCCTTGCTCACTCCCAAATCCCGAGGCTCTGATTTCTCAGGGATGGGCTTCGAATCTGAGACAAGATTATTCTCTACCTTCATGGGCTCGGGCTGAGCCTCCGTCGTCGGTGCCGATTGCCCCATGTCGGAGGCGATCCCTCCATTTTCAGCTGCAGATCCTGCGATTTTCTCCAAATTAGCCGAAGCAGCCTCAGTTTTCGCCGGCTGCTCGGCCGGGACCTTGGGTGTAGGCGAAATGGGATTGCTTTGAGCCGTTACAAGTGAAGGCTTGGCGTCTTCATACTTGGCGTCGTACTTGACTAGACGGGGTTTCTTCCTCTTGGGTGCTGCAAAATTTGATAGAAAAAAGAGGGGACAAAAAACTCATCAAGATTGTTGCCATCACAGAAAGGAAAAAGAGACCCAAGTTGGACGTACTCTGTTTGCTCACCAAGAAACCACGAGAAAGGCTCGGAATCTGACACCCAAGTCCAGAGTTCATCATCCTTTCCCACAGTTTCTCAGAGAAAGCAGACGGAGCACAGAGTTAGAAAAGAAGAAGAAAAAGAAGATTGAGCTCTTTGCAGAGCTCAAGAAAAGATACCCACCAACACACACACCCCACGCGGCTTCGCCAACAGGCTGCGACGAACGTGAAGAAGACTGAGGCGCTCCATATTGCGAGCTTGAGATTGGAGACGAAACTCTGGATTTCGCATCACCGGAGGATTTCGCATCGCTCATGGATTTGTTATTGGCTTCTCTTGATTCAAGCTTAATTGAATCATTGGACATGATTTCTTGCTTCGACGGTCCCTGGGGCTGTCTCATCATCCCGTACAGAACTTCAGCGATCTCTATCTCGATCTCGTCCTGAGCCGATGAAGACGGCTTCGACGGCATCTTCGGCTGCCGGAGTTTCGGTCCATTGGGCTTCTACAACAGCAGAGAACTCGTCAGTAAATCATCGGAGCACAACTCTTTGGGGAAAGAGATTTTAACTGAAAACTAGAATTGAGAGAGCCAAGACCCACCAGCTTCTTCCGAACCGATGCATTGGAAGAAGACGGCGAGACCGGAGCTTGCGACGCCGTCGGTGCCGCCACCGATACGCTCGGCCGGACCGGCGACGTTGAAGCCTGTCTGTGAATTTGCTCCGCAACAATCCCAATCCCCGAAGAAATCCATTCATGCGACCTCTTTGTAGATGCTGAAGAAGAAAAAAAGGGAAAAGAGAGGACAAATCAGAATACAAAGAATCCACCAAATCTAGAGAAAAAGAGGGGCAAAAAATAAAGATTTTTTCCTTCAATCTCCTCCGCCGCTCTACCTGACCGTGCTTTTCTCGGCACCAACACGCCAATCATCTCATCGGCGGCCTTCAACGTCGGCGCTGCTCTAAAATTCTTCGCCGGCTGGAAGCTCTTCCGTTGATGATTCAGCATCGAAGACGAAGACGACAACGACGCCGACGCCGTCGGGTTCGGCGGAGGAAGCATCCTTACGGAGCCACCACCAACACCAACACCAACACCAACAACGACACCGACGCCGCCTCCACCGTCTTCGTCCTCGTCCTCCTCTTCATCATTCACGCTCTCCTCCGAGCTGTCGTCTCCACCATCCTCCCTGCTCCCGTGCATCAATCTATCCCCTCTCCGCCTCTTGCTCCGGCTTAGCCGGTCACGGTCACGGTCTCGGTCTCGGTCCCGGTCCCGGTCCCGCTCTCGATCCCGATCGCGATCTCGATCCTTCTTCCCGCTCCCTCGATCCCTCAGCCTCGCCGTCTCTTGTAACTCCACCGGTCCATCTTCATCTACAATCGAGGAAAAAAAACCATTAGAATGAAGAAAAAGATATTCGCTTTAAAGCTAGGTTTTCCTCTTATCGGTTAGATCTGATGAAAATTCCCCAACCTGGAGAGTCTCTGAGACTGCCGGTTCTGTGTCTTCGTCTCGGCAACCCATTTGTAGCCGCCATGGTTGCTCTCCTCGCTTCTCGATTCCTATCCATCTCTCTTCTTATTTTCTCTCACCAAATCCAGAGGAGTAATCTCATCTCTCATCTCCGGGAACCTAACATAATTCGCCGGAAATAGAACCGCCGCCACAGGAATCCGCAGGTTCCCACCCCTACATATATAGTCTCTGTGTGTGTGTGTGTGTGTATATATATATAAGCGCAAAACTGATTCAAAAGTTTCGAAAATCTTCTTCACTGGGCAAAAAAATCCTCGCTTTCACTTATCTTCTTCTTTCTTCTCTCTCTCTCTCTCTCTCTCTGTGCTCCTCAAGTCCCCCTGTGCTCTCTCCTTCTCTCTCTAACTCTCTGTGTGTAACTCTCTGTGTCTTGCTTTTGTGCCCTCGTCTCATTATCTTTTCGCTATTTCACTATCGGCGAAACCCACTCCAAACCCTCACGGACGGCCACGATCTAGACCCATAATACATCTTTCAATCTCAACCGTAACCTCTAGACAGATCGAGCGGCAGTGGATCGGCCCGACCGACATGGCAACATATGAACCGTTAATCCACGGGTCTTGGCGACCCTCCACCTTTTCTGCCAGACCACCACGTGTCAACTTTTGGCTTCTCCAACAAGCTTCCATGTTTACTCACTACCGATTTGGTACTATATTCTAATACTTAACAATGATAATAAAATAATAATAGTAATACATCCAACAGATAAATAATTAAATGCTGAAAAATATAATTTTAATCGTTTGTTTAACATTTCCTTCTCAGTGGGGACACTGTAGTCCACGAATCCATGATCAGTATTTTAATGAACAAAATTAGAGGCAGAGATGTGGGTGACCGGTTATACCCGGTTTTAGGGCCCTTGGTAAAAGCAACATGACGATCACAAGGCAACTAGGTGACCGCGGAAAATATCATTTCAACCGGTCAAATTCATTATTTCTATTCCACGTTTTGTATTCCAATTTTTCTTTTCATTTTATTAATTAATTATAATTATATTTTTTTATCTTTTCCAAAATTCCGATTTCAAAACAATAAACAAGGCAAAGACATTAACCCTGTGTTTGTTAGGGAGGAAAGAAAATTAGAGGGAAGAGAAAATTATAAAGGATGGAAAACTAAAAGGCAAAAAAGTATTTTAGTTTTTTTTTAGTTGTTTGGTATGATAGGAAGGAAAGAAAATGAATTTATCTCTATGTGTTTAGTTTTGAAGGTAAAACCTCAAGGATGGAAAAATTATAATCAATATAATTACTTTTTTACCCAATACAATTAATACAATTCTTCACTTTCAATTTTCACAAGAAGAAAAAAGAAAAATTTAACATTCTCCTTAATTCAAGAAGACAACAAAACATAAAATCAACAGGAGAGAGATTCAACTATAAATTAACAATAATTTAAATAAATTTAGACTATATACTTTTATCAATCTTTAATAATAGAAATTGTAAAAAATAAGCTTTTTGGCAAAAAGATAGGAAATTTATGATGAAGATGTAAGGTGTAGTGATTGGTGAAGATTTACAAGGGAGAAAACTAGCCAGGAAATAAAACGTGATATATGCTGAAGATTCGTGAAGTATAGGAGAGAAAGTAGTTTTTAAATTTTTTTCGTATAATTTTTATGGATAATTTTGTAATTTTGCCTCGTTTATATAACGGACAATCTTTTCTATCCAATAATCCGTCCAATTTTGAGAGAAAAAAATATAATAGAACCTACTTAGTAGTTTTTCCATCTCATTTTCCTTTCCATTCAAACTTCCCTCCTACCAAACACCCTCATCTATCAATTTTTATCCCAAAATTTCTTCACCATTTTCTTTCCATCCAATTTTTTTTCATACCAAACAGAGGCTAAGGGCTCATTTTTTTTTTTTACTCTTTGAATTTTTTTATAGGGTGTTTAGCTAGTAGTAAAAACTATTGATAAGAATAGTTTTTATTGTAACATATAAAAGTCTTATATTATAGTAATTTTTTTCTTTTTATTGTAGTATGTGAGAGCTTTACACTGTTTATAACTGAGTTTGTAGTTCACACCACCATTAGGCAAACACAATCTAAAATGTAAATTTAGATTCGAGTATTATGAATTTTTTATATATGTATTTATTTCTCTTAAAATTTGAATCCTTTGAGTATCAAGAATCTAAGTTTTAAAAGTTTTGATTCATTTCTAAGCTTTTGATACTCGAATATCTGTGCTACAACAAAATTAAAATTCTTTCTCCTATATTTGAGTAAAAAAATCATAATTTCTTCATTTGTTATCCAATTGAGATATTTTTTTCATTGTGTTCCTAATAAAGAGAGGAAAAAATTAAGATCGATATTGCAGGTCCGTTTAGTAAATGGATTCGAATTAGTGATTTAATTTGAGTTAGTGTGATTTGAATTTGGATTTGAGTTAGTAATTTGAATTGTTATTTGAATTGATGTTTGAATGTGCATTTGAGTTTTAATTTGAGTATGAAATAAAATTAAAATTTGTGTTTGAAAAGGTAATGAATATAGTTTTTAATTTATTAATAAATCTAATAAAATCTTTTAATGTTAATGATCTGAAAAAATATGCAATATGAATCTTCACTTATTCCTCTCTTTATTAGGAACACAATGAAAAAAAAATCATCTAAATTGGATATTAAATGAAAAAGTTATGATTTTTTTCCTCAAATATAGGAGAGAGAATTTTGGTTTTTACTGTAGTAAAGATATCCGAGTATCAAAAGTTTAAGGAGATAAGAATTTTGAAAACTTGGATTCTTGATACTCAAATAATTTGAATTTTGAGATAAACAAACATGTATTCGAAAGATTTTTGATATTCAAATATAAATTTGAGTCCATTGATGGTATGTTTGGTTCAGGCATTCTTTGAACTCAATAGACTCAAATTTAGATTCGAGTATCAAGAATCTTTCGGATACATGTTTGTTTCCCTTAAAATCTGAATCATTTGAGTATCAAGAATCTAAGATTTCAGTGAGTTCAAAAAATACTCGAACCAAACATACCTGCATATTTTTTTAGGCTCATAAACATTAACATTTTATTAAATTTATTGATAAATCAAAAACTATTTTTACTACCTCTTTAAACATAAATGTTAATTTTATTTCATACTTAGATTAAAATTTAAATTTAGATAATAATTTAAATTACTATCTTAAATTTTAATTTAAATCATATTAACTCATATAATAATTTAAATTCATTTATCAAAGCAATTAGGTTCCCACAATTGGACTGATGGCCCCAGGTGGGAAAGCATCAAAATAAGGAAATTCAACGAACCAGATCTTCTCCTCGCCTGTCACACGAACTCGTCGTTGGATGACGACCCGACGTGGCGATAGCCTTTTCAGGCCAAAGTTTCCGAGCCGACCTGGCACCGCACCAGGGGAGGCTCGTGCGCATTGATCAGCTCGCCTCATCCTGACCGTCGGATGTTGTCCATCGTACGGCTGAAAAAAGCGAAGAGGCGAGGTAGGGAAACTGGAATCGTGGTCACGGAACTTCCGAGAAGTGTGGGTCCCACATTTAGCTGCCGATCTAGAAATTATTTCCTCGCGTAGGCCTATTGTCACGTTCGTGGGATGTGGCAACTTAGGGTGGCGTGTTCTGGGTCCCACCAAATTATTTTAAATAAATAAATAACCAAAAAAAGCGAACTAACCCACTCGACCCGTCAATTTTTACAGCCTAGTTAAAACCAAAAAAAGAAACAGGGCCCTTCCACTTTCCCGCTTTTACTCTCCACGCCCTTGTAGCGGGGTTCACATTAAGTAATAAATAAAAAAAAAAATTGGATATTATCAGTACCAAAAAAGAAAAATATTTGGACATTATTTATTTATAGAGAAATAAATTATTATATTTACTTTACAATCAAAGTTGTACAGCGTGGCAGTGTCTTTATCGCTACGTGTCGTGTTCATCCGACGTGGACACGTAGAGCACTGTTTCATGGTGATTCGTCGCCTCGGATCTTGTTATTCGCTAGTCTCTTCCGCTTTTCCTTCTTAGTCGGTAAATATCTATCTGGTTTATAAGATAGGGATTTGTTTAAACTCACCTAGCCGTCGCCGATGTTCGGTACACAGCAATCCCTTTTACATTTCTGTGCTTTATGACCCGCAACACTTTTTCTCCCGCTTTATTTTATTATTATTATTTTCCCTTTTTTTTAAATTAATTAATTTTCCTCTTGCCTTTCTGTTGAGGGGAGAAGTCTTCGTCACCGGCAGGTGGATGGATCAGACCTCCGCTTTAAACTACTACTTTTTAGGGAGGCCAGTGTGGACACGTCAGATCGGTCCCACCCAAAACGGTTGACCCACAAAATGGATCCTCTTTTTCAGCTTCCTGTCGCTTTGTGGGTTGGAATTGCCGTGAAACTACAACCCCCGAGAGCTCGCCGCGTGTACAAATGTGCCACGTCATCATGCCTGCGTGGCACTACTATGACCGTGCTTGTAACCCTAGCCGTCAACTTTACAGAACTGCTTTCTCTCTCTCTTCATTTCTTTCTCTCTCAACCTTTTGTTTTTTTTTTTGCGATTAGTTTTCTTTAAACTATCGACTCACCAGTCATCACCCATTAATTAATCATCAATTAGTTTAATTATTTTGAATTGCATTAGAATATACTTCTACGTGCTACAATTTTTTGAAAATCCCTCTGTCCCACTATTATATTGTTTTTAATATCCTGGCTGACTGCTTAGAATAATAATAAAGTGCTTTTCCATATATCTTTTGCTTTCTATATGACTTTCTATGTTAGTTTGGGTGAACTTTCAAGACAAGATTAATAGCATGGATGCCAAAAGAAAGATAGTAGTAACATTACCAGAAAATGAAAGGCCATTTACAAACAAAACCCAATGAGATTTTTTAAGTTAATCTACTTTTAATTATGTTCTTAAATCATAATGTCAAGTTATAGTCGTTGATAGCGGCTTTGTAGTCGTGTTTAATTTCTAGTTAATCTTTGTTTAAGATTTTTAGAAACGTTAAATATACTGATTCTTTTTTTGGCTAGATTGAAAAATATGTTGATTTTCGTAATATCATTAAATTTGATAGGGTGTTTAAGACAGTGGTTTGAACCATTGGTTTCCTTCCAAATACTATAACTACTAAAGGCTTGTTTAGGAGGGCTTTTTGAAGCTACTTTTTGAGTTCAAAAGTTGTTTCTAGGAAATGTTAGGATGAACTTTTAGAAGAGTTTTTACTCTTCAGAAGTACTTCTTATCAAAGCTATAAAATATAACTTCTTAAAAAAATAATTCTGAAATAGAATTTAAAACTTGTATAAGAGTATCAGTAATACATTTTAAGCTTAAATATAATATTTTTGTAACTTTTAAAAAAAATCAAAATCATTTTGACGTATTAAAGTTCTTTTGAAAATATGATTCAAAATACTTACTGACAAGCTATAAATTTTACTTCTCTTTTTTTGCTGACTAAATATACAAGAAGAAGTTGTGCCAACCAAACCCTAAGAGGTTTATATTATAGTTATTTTTTGCTTTATAATATAACTATTAAGACTTTTTCAATAGACACTTTAAATTAAAGAGTTGAAACAGTATGCCAAAAATAAATCTCTATTAATTTCTTTGACTCCCTTAAATTGAATTGCTTTTTCTTTTAAATATTGATTGATAGTACAATTTATGCCATACATGACAGATTCTAATAATTAATTTGTGGTTCTATTTTTTATGCTTAAATTTATGGGTAGCGCCTATGCAATGTATAGGGCTATTATATATAGCTGCCGGAAAGTCTAAAGGGTCATCCTGATTGCAGGCTTGATCTAGTTCTTTCTTGTTGGACTCTCCACATTAGTTAATCACTAAATAAAATATTGATGAATTAATTTTTTATGAATATTTGTTCACAGCTAAGGAGTAATATTATATGCCACTCCTCTTATTTTATTTCATGGCAAAAAGAAAAATATTAATAAAAAATGTTCAAGTAAGCATAATGCAAAAGCAAACCTTATAGATTGTGGTGTTCAAGAAAACAACCAAACCTAAACAAATGACCCAATATTGACAAGCTGGCAAGCAAAACAAAGTGGACCCAAAGCCCTAACGCAATCTTTAGAAGTCCAATTAATATATATATATATATATATATATATATATATTAGAAAAGAATATATAGATACAACTTGAAATTTTCATATTAGCAAATGTTGAAGCTCCAACCTACTTATTATTTTTTTAAGTGAATTATATATGTGTTTTAAATCAACCTTAATAGATTATATACACTACTATAACTAATTAAGAACCATTTTATTATCAGAGTATAGATACCAATTGATTTGATAAATCACTACAAATCGGTTGGTGCAGGATGTTCTTTTTTTTTTTTTTTTTAATCCTTTCTCAATGCGTTAAGATTTGATACTTCACAACTCTTCCTTAAAATTGTATTCGGTAAGGACAATGTTCATTATAAAGTTATAACGTTTTCTGCTATTGTTTGTTAGTTATTGTCAACTGTTTGTTCTTCAATTTTATTTGCCATGATGGTGAATATATAATAAAATTCCAATCTTTTTTTTAATAACCATATTTGCATATTTTACATTAACATTAACAATATATTTCAAATTTATAAATTTGTTTCAAGATCTTAAAATTACAACCTTTATATTCTTGTTATTAGGAGTAGTAGTGCCATTTCTATATGATTTTAGATAGTTTTATTGTGAAAAGTATTTTTTTAAAGTAAATACTAATATTTAGATATTTAGGGCACTAACCAAATAAAGTAACATAATTCATTCAATTAAAATTATTTCAAAATTATGTTTAATAAACATTTAAATTAAGAAGTTTCAGTACAAAGTTCAAACACCTTACAATTTCAATTCAATGTGATCGATATGGGTCGATTACAGTGTGACACAAGCCCTCTATCAGCGTTACGCTAGCAGTTTTGTCAGCTGAAGCAGCTAGTTTCATTTAGTGGGTATTTGGAAGGGTAGTGGGAACCATTTTTATTGTAGCATGTGAGAGTTTTACACTGTAGCAATTTTTTTTTTAATTGTTACTATAGCATGTGAGAACTTTTTACTGTTTATAACTTAGTAGGTTTGTCCAAAATTCTCGGTTGTCTATTCAATGTATGGTGCAGTGTTAGAAACTGTGGTGGTGATTTGAAACTCACTATATTTTTTTCTAGTGTAATTGAGTAATAAGATGGTTAACGTTATCAGTCACAAATTTACAGGGTGTTTCAGAAAGTTGATAATAATTAACTTTTTAGTTTAAAACACTGTAATATATGAGAGTTTTATACTGCAATAATTTTTTTCCCTTTACTATAACATGTGATAGCTTTACATTATTTTTTACTGAAAAGTTAGTTCTAATCAACTTTGTCAAACATCCTATTAGCTACTATAGTGTAACGTTCTTACGTATTATATATTGTCAAGAAAAAATTGAGATACGGTATAAAACTTGTTAGAAATCTAGTATGAAGATTTAAAACATGTATAAAAATATACTTTGCTTAATGCATTATTTACCCCTATCAGTTGAGATTGTTTATGGGAATCACTCTGCAAATTGCTTCTAGAATATGACAAGTCTTTTAATATGTTTTTACCCGAAGCAATAATAAAGAAACACAAAAAAATATTAACACATGTGTTTTTCTAAATGTATGAAGGAATAACGTGCAAAACATATAGATTATCTAATCACGTTTTTCTTATTTTATATTTAAAAGACAACTCTTAATTACACTCTCTAAAAAATAACTTCCACCTGTTTAGAAAGGTTGTAACCTTGTAATAAGTCAATTCGAATTTGACACAATTTCAAAACAAATTGCAATTATTTTAAATTAATTAATTAAATTAGAAATAAAATGAAAATTAAATTTGAATTTAATTTAATAAATTAAAATATTATTTATACACGTGCCACGTGTCCTGCACTCACGCGAAGCGCCTCTACAACCTCACTGACCACACCACGTGCATAAGCTTTAATTGACGTTTAGGTGTATGAGTCATCAAACTCTTCAATAGGGTAGAGCCTTACAAAGTCCTACAAGCCTTTTTTAATTTTCCCATGTGGAAATATGTGGTTATTACAACACTTTTATATATGAACTTGAACAATTCCAACAAAACTCTTAAATGTTGTGCAACTAAAATTAGTTTGAATCAATGTTCTCAAATACCTTATAAAGTTCTTTCCTTGGCAAACTATAGGTTTTTTTTAGTACAAATAATGGAAACGGACTGCACGAGTGTAAAAAAAGGGGGGAAACTGCAAAAAGATTTATTGCCTTAACGTTGGATAAAGTAATAAACAATAGTAAAAGACTAACATATACAACAAGAAAAGTTACAGGTGAACATGGCCTTATTTACAATTTTTTGGATGTTTGGAAGGGTGGTGGGAACCACTTTTACTGTACCATGTGAGAGTTTTACACTGTAGCAAATTTTTTTTATTGTTACTGTAGCATATGAGAGCTTTTTACTATTTATAACTAAGTTTGTGGTGAGAAATAAGTGGCGAGACCATTACCAAACACCCATCTTGTTTTTTAGTTGCTTTGGTTTAGATCTACGAATTTTGACGATGCCTACATATAAAAGCCAAAAAGAAGAAAATAAAAAAAGGTCCACAAAGTGGGACAAAGCGTGTAGTATCACGCAGTGACTTTTACACCTTCATCTTTATAATAATAAAAGTTCTTGTGTAGTTTGTCTCAGTGTCCGAGCATTGAGCCTTAGAAATAGGGGCCCTATCTATCTTTTTTATCAATTTGCTAAAATACATGGAACATTTCTTCGAGAAAGCACGTAACATTTGTTTTTCCTTAAAATATATATTGGGTTTTTTGTTTTTTGTTTTTAAATTCTATTGGAAATTGATTTATTTTGACCTAACCAAGCAATTACCAAAATTATTTAATTAATATAACATGGATATTAGTGATGTAGTGGAAAGACGACAAGTTCTCTCAAGCTTCATCTACAAATATACAAATATAATAAAAAAGGGCAAAGATAAAAACACAATCATATTGATTTAAAAACAATCACATTTCACAAAGATCCAAGCTTATGCCGTGGACAAGAGGACTTTTAATATTCTTTTTTTTTCTTTAGGAAAAAAGGGGTTGTAGAGATGTTCGGGACGAATACACGTGCGATGTGCCACGTGGATACTGTAACACATGTGAAGACATTGAGACGAAAACAATGAGCAATGTGGTGATTTTTGAAACTTGATGTTCTTATTTCAACTATGGTAAATGGTAGGATTGTTCGTCAATTAATAATCAAATGGATTTTCGTTGAGTTTTTGACTGATGATTCAATCGATCATTAAACCACTATTTTATTAGGCGTTTTGGTTAATTAACTAATTAGATGAGTATCGATGTGATCAATGACGGAGTTAAGAATATTTTTCAAGTAAAGCATTGTGAAACTAAAAATTTTAACTAAAATTATGACGTAGTTCTATTTTCTTGAATTTTATCTCCTTTTTCTATCTTTGTTTTACCTATTCCATCTTTATTTTAAATAAACAGCTCGTAATAGAATTTAATTTTACATTTTTAGAGTCTCAAAAATAAGAAATTTATACGTAGTATAATCGATTTTAATTTTAAGTTTATTAAGGCTTAATTGACTGATAGGATGCATATTCACGTGACGATGTCCTATTAGATGTTTTATTGGAAAAGTGCTAGCGCATGAATTGAGTGTATTACCTCTTTGTATTTTACTTTTAAGTGGGTTTTTGGAAGAACGGTGGCAGCCATTTTTACTGTAGTAGGTAAGAAATTTTTTCACTATAGCAAATTTTTTTATTGTTATTGTAGCATATGAGAACTTTTTACTGTTCATAATTGAGATTATGGTGGAAACCACTCACGCCAAACACCCTATAAATTTCATTATTTTCGAATTATGTTGTGTTTTAGTGCAACCCACTATGCTTCCAAAGAAAAGCTCATGTTTGATTTTTTTTTTCTTTCCTTTTTCCTTTTTCCCCCAGAACTAGACAATCCTATTGTTAGGATGGATCATAACTCAACATGTTTTTGTGACTAATTCAAAAATATTTTTTTTTCATAATTCGGCAGCATCCTTTTCTTTTAAGTGAATGGGGTATTTTAAATTTTTTCTCCTATTTTTTTCTTGGAAAAAAAGAAAAAAAAAAAAGATTACCTATTAGCTGGTGAAGTTTCTAAGTAGGACCATTTTGTCACCATGTCACCCCTAATTGGAATATCTTTTTCCATTTAAATTACTAGAATATATGATTTTCTTATTGCAATGCCATTTTCTATAAGTTTTTCTTCTTTTTTCCCCTTTCTTGATAGTTTGAATTTGATGGAATATTGATGTATTGGGTTGCCAAGTTCTATAATGTTTGCGTCCAAAACCTTTTCCCTTTTGCTTTATTAACATTTAACATATTTTGTAACTTAGAACTATGTCGAAATGAAATTGGCAGGAAAGAATCTTTCTTGACATGTGAACGAGAGAGAAGCTCAACTAACTATAAAGGGAAAAAAAAAAATCTTATTTCTCGACACGTAGGATGTTCAAAATAAGAGTTCAAAATCTAAAGTTTAAACTGTGTGATGTAGCATGTAAGAGTTTTATACTGTTACATATTTTTATTTTATACCATAACATGTAAGAATTTTATACTATTTACGGTTGAAACTTTAGAGTTTTATGTTTGTTGTATACTTTATTGCCATTTTACAAGGTGGTATACTTTCCTGTGCATCCACTCCTTTGCGTGTGTTATAATATGGATGCAATATTCTGTAATGCACATAATTGAACTCTGTCCAACTACTGAAGAAAAGGAAGAACATTTAAACTTAAAAAAAAAA
>CAMOHE010046143.1:23983-44368 GCA_946598075.1 Artocarpus hirsutus
ATCCTTTCTCAATGCGTTAAGATTTGATACTTCACAACTCTTCCTTAAAATTGTATTCGGTAAGGACAATGTTCATTATAAAGTTATAACGTTTTCTGCTATTGTTTGTTAGTTATTGTCAACTGTTTGTTCTTCAATTTTATTTGCCATGATGGTGAATATATAATAAAATTCCAATCTTTTCTTTAATAACCATATTTGCATATTTTACATTAACATTAACAATATATTTCAAATTTATAAATTTGTTTCAAGATCTTAAAATTACAACCTTTATATTCTTGTTATTAGGAGTAGTAGTGCCATTTCTATATGATTTTAGATAGTTTTATTGTGAAAAGTATTTTTTTAAAGTAAATACTAATATTTAGATATTTAGGGCACTAACCAAATAAAGTAACATAATTCATTCAATTAAAATTATTTCAAAATTATGTTTAATAGACATTTAAATTAAGAAGTTTCAATACAAAGTTCAAACACCTTACATTTTCAATTCAAAGTGATCGATATGGGTCTATTACAATGTGACACAAGCCCTCTATCAGCGCTACGCTAGCAGTTTTGTCAGCTGAAGCGGTTAGTTTCATTTAGTAGGTTTGTCCAAAATTATGGGTTGTCTATTCAATGTATGGTGCAGCGTTAGAAACTGTGGTGGTGATTTGAAATTCACTATATTTTTTTCCAGCGTAATTGGGTAATAAGATGCTTAACATTATCAGTCTTAAATCAAAAATTTTATAGGGTGTTTCATAAAGTTAAAGTCGGTAAGAATTAATTTTTTAGTTTAAAATACTGTAGCATATGAGAGCTTTATACTATAGTAATTTTTTTCTTCTTACTGTAGCATGTGATAGCTTTACACTATTTTTTACTGAAAAGTTAGTTCTAACTAACTTTATCAAAAACCTTATTAGTTACTACAGTATAACGTTTTTACGTACTATATATTGTCAAGAAAAAATTGAGGTACGGTGTAAAACTTGTTAGAAATCTGGTATGAAGATTTAAAACACGTATAAAAATATACTTTGCTTAATGCATTATTTACCCCCTATCAGTTGAGATTGTTTATGGGAATCATTCTGCAAATCGCTTCTAGAATATAACAAGTCTTTTAATGTGTTTTTGCGCTAAGCAATAACAAAGAAACACAAAAAAAATATTAACACATGTGTTTTTCTAAATGTATGAAGGAATAACGTGCAAAACATATAGATTATCTGATCACGTTTTTCTTATTTTATATTTAAAAGACAACTCTAAATTACACTCTAAAAAAATAACTACCACATGTTTAGAAAGATTGTAACCTTCCAATAAGTCAATTTGAATTTGACACAATTTCAAAACAAATTGCAATTATTTTAAATTAATTAATTAAATATGAAATAAAATAAAAATTAAATTTGAATTTAATTTAACAAATTAAATATATTATTTCTACACGTGCCACATGTCCTGCACTCACGCGAAGCGCCTCTACAACCTCATTGACCACACCACGTGCATAAGCTTTAAGTGACGCTTAGGTGTACGAGTCATCAAACTCTTCAATAGGGTAAAACTTTACAAAGTCCTACATGCCTTTTTAATTTTCCCATGTGGAAATATGTGGTTATTACAACACTTTTACATATGAACTTGAACAATTCCAACAAAACTCTTAAATGTTGTGCAACTAAAATTAGTTTGAATCAATGCTCTCAAACACCTTATAAAGTTCTTTCCTTGGCAAACTATAGTTTTTTTTTTTTTAGTACAGATAATAGAAATGGACTGCACGAGTGTAAAAAAGGGGGGAAAACTGCAAAAAGATTTATCGCCTTAACGTTGGATAAAGTAATAAACAATAGTAAAAGACTAACATATACAACAAGAAAAGTTACTGGTGAACATGGCCTTATTTACAATTTTTTGGGTGTTTGGAAGGGTAATGGGAATCAATGGTAGGAACCACTTTTATTGTAGCATGTAAGAGTTTTACACTGCAGTAATTTTTTTTATTGTTACTATAACATATGAGAGTTTTTTACTGTTTATAATTGAGTTTGTGGTGAGAAATAAACGGTGGGACCATTGCCAAACGCCCATCTTGTTTTTTAGTTGCTTTGGTTTGGATCGACGAATTTTGACGATGCCTACATATAAAAGCCAAAAATAAGAAAATAAAAAAAGGTCCACAAAGTGGGACAAAGCGTGTAGTATCACGCAGTGACTTTTACACCTTTATTTTTATAATAATAAAAGTTCTTGTGTAGTTTGTCTCAGTGTCCATGCATTGAGCCTTAGAAATAGGGGCCCTATCTATCTTTTTTATCAATTTGCTAAAATACATGGAACATTTCTTCGAGAAAGCACGTAACATTTGTTTTTCTTTAAAATATATATTGGGTTTTTTGTTTTTTGTTTTTAAATTCTATTGGAAATTGATTTATTTTGACCTAACCAAGCAATTACCAAAATTATTTAATTAATATAACATGGATATTAGTGATGTAGTGGAAAGACGACAAGTTCTCTCAAGCTTCATCTACAAATATACAAATATAATAAAAAAGGGCAAAGATAAAAACACAATCATATTGATTTAAAAACAATCACATTTCACAAAGATCCAAGCTTATGCTATGGACAAGAGGACTTTAGTATTATTCTTTTTTCTTTAGGAAAAAAGGGATTGTGGAGATGTCACGTGCAATGTGCCATGTGGATACTATCGCAAGTGTGAAGACATTGAGAAGAAAACAATGAGCAATGTGGTGATTTTTGAAACTTGATGTTCTTATTTCAACTATGGTATATGGTAGGATTGTTCGTCGATTAATAATCAAATGGATTTTCGTTGAGTTTTTGACTGATGATTCAACCGATCATCAAACCACTATTTTATTAGGCGTTTTGATTAATTAACTAATTAGATGAGTATTGATGTGACCAATGACGGAGGTAAGAATATTTTTTAAGTAAAGCATTGTGAAACTAAAAATTTTAACTAGAATTATGACGTAGTTGTATTTTCTTGAATTTTATCTCCTTTTTCTATCTTTGCTTTACCTATTCCATCTTTATTTTAAATAAACAGCTCGTAATAGAATTTAATTTTACATTTTTAGAGTCTCAAAAATTAGAAATTTATACGTAGTATAATCGATTTTAATTTCAAGTTTATTAAGGCTTAATTGACTGATAGGATGCATATTCACGTGACGATGTCCTATTAGATGTTTTATTGGAAAAGTGCTAGTGCATGAATTGAGTGTATTACCTCTTTGTATTTTACTTTAAATTTCATTATTTTCGAATTATGTTGTGTTTTAGTGCAACCGACTATGCTTCCAAAGAAAAGCTCATGTTTTATTTTTTTTCTCTTTCCTTTTTCCTTTTTACCCCAGAACTAGACAATTCTATTGTTAGCATGGATCATAACTCAACATGTTTTTGTGACTAATTCAAAAATAATTTTTTTTCATAATTCGGCAGCATCCTTTTCTTTTAAGTGAATAGGGTATTTTAAATTTTTTCTCCTATCTTTTCTTGGAAAAAAAAAAAAGATTACCTATTAGCTGGTGAAGTTTCTAAGTAGGATCATTTTGTCACATTGTCACCCTTAATTGGAATATCTTTTTCCATTTAAATTACTAGAATATATGATTTTCTTATTGCAATGCCATTTTCTATAAGTTTTTCTTCTTTTTTCCCCTTTCTTGATAGTTTGAATTTGATGGAATATTGATGTATTGGGTTGCCAAGTTCTATAATGTTTGCGTCCAAAACCTTTTCCCTTTTGCTTTATTAACATTTAACATATTTTGTAACTTCGAACTATGTCGAAATGAAATTGGCAGGAAAGAATCTTTCTTGACATGTGAACGAGAGAGAGAAGCTCAACTAACTATAAAGGGAAAAAAAAAATCTTATTTCTCGACACGTAGGATGTTCAAAATCTAAAGTTTAAACTGTGTGATGTAGCATGTAAGAGTTTTATACTGTAACATATTTTTATTTTATACAAATAACATGTAAGAATTTTATACTATTTAGGGTTGAAACTTTAGAGTTTTATGTTTGTTGTATACTTTATTGCCATTTTACAAGGTGGTATACTTTCCTGTGCATCCACTCCTTTGCGTGTGTTATAATATGGATGCAATATTCTGTAATGCACATAATTGAACTCTGTCCAACTACTGAAGAAAAGGAAGAACATTTAAACTTAAAAAAAAAACATTTAACTATGAAACTTGATGAATGATATAAAGTTTAAAAGGTATGATATTTAGAATATCATACTTTTTTAGTAAGTATATTATTATTATTTTGGGTTAGTATGTTCGAGGAATTGATAAGATGAAGAAAATCTAAGAGTGAACATTTTTTCTTTTTGAAGGAAGAGGGGACCATTTTTTTTTTTAAGCCTTGACCAATTTTGAGTTGCACTAACATCTTTTCTCCACTTTTATTTTTTTTTTCTATCAATAAAAACATTTTTTAAATTATCAAACATATTTGTCGGGCTCACTCTCTGACCTGAGCTAATCTGGGCCAAGTTCAGACAAAGAGGCCTTGTTTTCTTCTGGGCCCATTTAGCAGTGTATCCAACTTGATAAGAATTTTCAAAGAGGTACAGATACAAATAAAAAAATTAGTTACATAAAAAAAAACATGTTTATTTACCACATGTAATAAAGTTTTGCCATACTACTATACATATTATACGTTCAAGGCTTCAAGTTATACGACACTTTATCATGTATTTAAAAAACGACATACATAAAATTTCCCTAAAAGAATTTCTTTGGTAGAATTTACAAAAAATAATAGTTTTTTTGAAACCTCAACGGAGTGGTAGGTTTTAAAATATTTTATAGTAAACAGTATATTTATTGATAAATAATTTATTCACTCATTAAATGTAACTCTAAAGAGAAAAATATATTGCATGATTTAAATTTTTTTGTCTAATTTTTGATGTCTTAAATGACGTCTAACTAATTATATTTTGACATATCATTTAATTAAAATCACGTAAAAGTCAATTAGATATTATTTCAAATTTTTTTAATACGATTGGTTAGACATAATTTAAGACACCAAAATTGGATAGATAATTTGAGGCTGATCTTTGCAAGGCACTTAAAAATATGTTTGATTGCACGATTTTACAAAGAAAGGTTATGAATGAAGAGGAATCTATTTAATAAGGGTTTCGATGATGAGTCTTATAGATTCGGTAGGCAAAGTTCGATTAACAGATTGTTTAACTAAAGGATTTTGAGAGAGTGTAAGCCGTAAATGGATAAAGATAAGTATGGTTTGTAAATTTTATGGGGCTTGCATCACACTAAGAGGCTTAAATGAAAGTTTTCTTTAAATAATGGAATAATGGCTCTTGAAGACACTTAATAGTTTTCACCTATTATAATTTTCGTGATGCACATAATCAGTATCTTTAGGATTGTGTCTTATGACTAGAACTTATGAGAGATTTCTCATTCCATTGTTTGCCATGATGATTAGAACTATTGATTAGAACTATAAACACTATAGCATATTAGAGCTACACTGTTTTAACATTATAGCAGTTTTTTTGCTTTTGCTATAACATACGTGACATTTACACTATTTTTAACTGAAAAATTAGTTAAAACTAACTAATACTAAACAAGCTTTTAAATAATAATAGTTTCCACTTTCATTTTGTCTTCATTTTGATTAGATTTTGAGTCACTTTAGGAATAATAGTGTTTCTTATAGGATGTTTAGGAGGGTAGTGAGAACCATTAGTTAGAATTGTTTTTACTATAGTATGTGAGAGCTTTATACTGTTTACAACTAAAAAAGTGATGTGAACCACTTTTGTCAAACACACTGTTAATCAACCTTGATGGCAATATGTTAATAAAGGACCATTAGCTTAGGTGGTGTTACACATTAGGTAGTGTTGGATATTTTGAGCTTTGAGATTAGAGATTTTCCTCCAAGTCCTAACAACACTTTTTGTGGACGCCAAATGGTAGTTTCCACCCCATAAATAAGCCAACAATCAGAGACATCAGTATAAAAGTGTCTTTCCCTCAAAACTTTACTGGTAGAGGGATATTATTTGCGGTATAATGATGTCTATTTTGTATAATACTTTTACTTTAAAAAAGTTTACAATTGGTTAGGGATAAGTGAATTTCTAACTACACCTTTCTAAAATCACAGTTAAAATGTAATTTTATACCTTGAACTTTACATGTTATAGGTATGAGAATGTCCTACACTTTGATATTTACATAACCACATAAACAATATACATAACTTGATAAAGGAAGGATAAGCAATATGGTTAATTTGTAGTGTGCCTAAACAATATGGTTAACTTGTAGTGTGCTCTTAACTTGAAATTATCATCTTATTTAACCTAGTGCAATGAAATCAAATTAATGCTTTCTATAAGAACAAATGTCACGAGATACTAGAGGTGTTTAGTATCATGGATTTGACAATATAGCCCATATATAAGTTTATTGTGTATTAGATTTGGTGCTTAACACTAGTTATGTTTAACCTTTTTTTTCTTCCTATAAACCTAGGAGAACAATGAAAGCAACTTACCAAACATTTAGCTAGTTGTAGTTTCTATAAACCGCAATGGGGGACAAGATTAGATATGACCCACTCTATAGTCTATTACTCCTTAATTCAAAGAGGTTGTTTATGTTTGTAGACATGGGGACCCATACTTAAAAATATTAAAGTACTAGGGATTTTCTAAAAGGCAAGAGCAACAAAAATTTTTGAAAAATGCCCATGTACAATTTCCACCATATGCGGTTTGCAAGTCAAATCATTGAATGGAAAGTTGTCTAGCTCTTAGATGGGTTGGGCACGGGTGAGATTCTTGGACGAAGGAACGGTTTTCTTTTTTTTTTTTTTAAGAAAATAATATGTGCCTATTTATGCTACACTCAACAAAAAATGTGCCACACCAATTTGTATTATTATTTTTTTAAAATTAGTGTGGGTTGTAATCTTTTGTTTTGTTTTGTTTGTTTTTTATCATATAGTTTAAATAAACAAATTTTAACACTCTTTCATTGTCCCTTCCCATTTTTCTCTCATTAATCATAATATTTTGAATTATTTATCTTTCTATACCATGTATTTTATGTTTATTTAAATATTATACTTTCAGTTTTAGATCTTATCAAATTTATACATTCAAATTATATTTAATACACAAATTTATACCTTTTCCTAATCAATATTTAAAATTAATATAAAAAATTATCCAAAATACCCTCAAATTAAAAAATAAGAGAACTTTACACATTTAAAAAACTTTATACTAAGGTTTTTGGTTTAAAAAATGTAAAAAATATCCTCAAAATAGATATTTTGTATGTTTTTTATTTTTGTTTTCTTTTTATTTTTAAAAGTTTTATTTTTCTCTATTTTACTTAAAGATAATTTAGTCATTTTAAAAGTCAAAACAACTACTGATTGAAGTAAGGTATAAATTTGTATATTAAATATAATCTAAAGGTATACATTCGATGAGATTAAAAACCAAATGTATAGGTTTTGAATTAACTTAAAATAAAGGATATAAAAAGATAAATATCCCTAATATTTTTTTGAGGCATAATTCAAACAAATATTATGTTTATAAAAATTAAGTTTCAAAAAATAAGAAAATGTATCTTTTTATTGGAAAACTGTGATTAATATGGCTACTTAGAAGTCATTTCAAACTAAATAGCATATTTTCAAATATAGTTAAATAATAAGGCTTCGTTGGAGAAGTTTGTTAAAAAAATAAGTTATAGTTTACATAACGTAAAATTTTTATATGCTACAGTATTAAGTAAGTGTTTACTATATGGTAAAACTTTCACATGTTATAATTTTTAAGTTTTAACTTTAAATTATAATTGATTTTTTAAGCACACTTAAAGTCACTTAAGGATTAATTTTTTTTTTTATCCTCTAACTCTTTCAACCCTCCTCATTCTCTCTCTCTCTAGCTCCCCCTCTCTCATCCCTCCTTCCTCTCTCTCTCTCTCTCTCTCTCTCTATTCATTCTTACTCACGTGGAGAACAAAGGCATTGAAAGAGCTTCGTGTTCGTCGATCTCCACGCAACTTCAATGATTGGCGACAACTAGCTCCTCCGTGCAAGGCCACTTCGCACGTCTCCGGCATGCGGCAACAGCTCTGTCGAGGTATGTAAGGTTCTAGTCGAGTGGCGGTGGGGATGAGCTGCACCAGAGAAAGAAATAAAGAAAGAAAGAGAGAGGGGAAGAGACATACTTGGTTGCTAGCTTTCCAATTTGCGTATTTCGGTCATTATCTTATTCAATAAATGTCGATTCACCGTCAAGCGGGCTATGTATTAACCTATCTTAAATTTTGGCCTATTTTAGGGTGTTTGGAAGAGTGGTGAGAACCACTTTTATTGTAGCATGCGAAAACTTTTTACTGTAGCAAATTTATTTTTTGTTACTGTAGCATGTGAGAACTTTTTACTGTAGCAAATTTGTTTTTTATTACTATAACATGTGAGAACTTTTTACTGTTTATAACTGAAATTGTAGTGGGAACCACTTTGCCAAACACCCCCTTAATTTTTTTCCTCCATTAGTTTGGCTTCTTTCTCTCGTTATCTCTTCTTTATCTCATCAATAACATCATGTGTATTTGTAAAATCCTTTTACTTGATTCTCTATATTTAGCATTGGTAATAGATATAAAGAGATTTTATAGAATTTGAAAATTCTTGAGTCTGGGATATAAATTCTACCATATCCTGCTCCTGGGTCCCCAAAATGGCCAGTTATAAAGAAAGACTCTAAGGCCATGTGACGCAGATCCTCTTTGAATGCAATTAATTTATGGACCAAACAGAAAAGAAAAAAGGATTCTCCTATGCACCAAACAAAAGAGCCCCAGGGGTAGGCAGGCCGATTCAAGAAGTAGATAAAGACATCTTCTTTATTTGGATTTGCAAAATTATTAATATAATTTTATGTTATTTTATATACTTTGTTAAAGCTTATAGATATATATATATATATATATATTATGGTACGGCTACATTGCATTTGTCAGCAATGCCTACTAATTTCCTGTCAAAGTAAAAATCCGTGGTGTGGTACCACACGATTGTGAGATTTGAATCATGTGCGCTTCTCTCTCTCTGGGTTGAGAAGAGTGTGACGTTGACATGTGGAAAGTGACAAGTGTCACATGGCAATAGTTTTGTCAGGACTTTTGGTGGGGTCAATCATATAAGCAACCTTCTTCACTCCCTTGCTTTCTAATTCACATTTTGGGGAATTTGTGGGGTACGGTGGGAATTGTACCTGATCACGGCCTAAAGAATAATTTTGTGCTCTTGAAAGATGTGCCCTTCAATTGTGTAACTCATAGAGCAAGTAATTGCCTTTTTTTTTTTCCACAAACATTTGTAGGGAAAAAAAAAAGTATAAAAACTATCAACGATGTTTGATTAAAGGTGATATAAACTACAAACTTAATAATAAATAGTATAAAATTTTTATATATTATAATAAAAAAATTGCTATAATATAAAATTATTCCCACCACGAGCCAAATATCCTATATAATTATATGTGAGAACTCCATATTTTATATTATAATTTTTTTACTTTATATCATAGTTGTTTACAATTTTACATTATATATGGTTCGAACTAAAGAGCTTGAATGTGAAACAAAGGGTTACTTATTAGAACTCAAAACCCATAAAAAGGAAAATTTTAATGTTGGTACAAAAATAACTCAGTCACTCTTGAATCCGTCATATTTGTATTATATTTTATCATGTGTAAAAAAAATGAAATAAAAGAAATACAATTTTTGGTATTCACGTGAGTTTCATATCCTACGATAGTAGAGTTACTATAAAAAAGTCATATCAACAATAAAACACCTTTTACATTTAACTAATTCATGCTATGCAATACTAACAAAATATATTTCTATACATTATGACAAAATTCTCCATATTATAAGTGCATTAAGCTAGATTGGAGGTCTGTTTGTTTCCCAAAGACGATTGTTTGATGCATGGTTTAGTAATTGGAACTTTTTGATTAATTGAAGGAAGGAATATGCATAAGAATAAAAGTTCTATACTTGTTTATTTATTTATTTTATGAGAACAAAGTTCTATACATTAAAAGGATAAACGAACCAACAAATCTAGAGGCCAGTTCCAGCCAAATAATAATAATAATAATAACAATAAAAACTAGAGCAAAACTCTGACCATAAACCACCATCAGCATAGTGCAATATACATGCCCAGAGAAGGCTGTGACTGGCTGACATTTTGGCCAACATGACTTTCCTCTTTTCCTCGCAACAAAAAATGGGGAGCTTTCTTTCTCTAATCTACCATATGAAACAATTAAACTGGCTAAGAAATTTGAAATCACAAAGAATCTGGACTTGTTGAGGGTCTTAATCTCGATGGCATTCGAGCAGGCTCTTTCAACGCGCCCCCAGTCTGGTGCCGGGGTGTAATGGACATTCTGTTCAACGTGGAGCCGAAATTGTCCAGATCAAGGTCTTCAAAGGTTCCTAAGATCCCATCATTCATTATATTCACGTTGTCTCCATCAGCGAAAACCTCGGCAGCTTCTTCATCGTTGCTACATTCTTCGTCATCATCGTAAGTCGGTCTGACCATTGACCAGTATATGAAGTTTGGTCGGATGAATCTTCATAATGCCAAAAATAAAAAATCAGCCTCAAAGATGAAAATTGCACGTTTAAGCTTTAGACACAAAGTCAAAATAAAGACAAAGCATAAGATTTGTGTTCTTTTGTTGCTAGAAAGAGAGGTCTTTCATAAGCAGATTATGTGCTATGGAGTTTCCTAAAACTACTTGCACGGAAGCAAAGAATATGAACCTGTCACTTTTCTTTAGCAAACACGGGTCAAACGGGAAGAACATGTCGAGTCTATCCATCCCACCAAAAGCCCTTGAAAGCTCAGATTCCAGGTGATTGTTGAAATTAATTTTCTCGGACGAAGCGAATAAACCAGCTGCTTTTGCTTGCTGTAGAAACTCCTCTACTACAGAAGGCAGACAAACCTGTAAAATATATACATATATATATATATATATATATATATATATGGAAAGAATTAGAGACCATGATGTGATAAAGCTATGAGAAAATAAGAAGGCAAAAGGACTAACAATATGAAAAAAAACCTATGCATTTCTTTTATTAAGTTCACGACCATTCAAACATGACCAAATTCCACTTGTATGTTACGAATTGGATTTTTAAAAACTATAAAACGGGCTCGTATTTTCTGTGATGCATTCGGGGCCATTCTATCCTTATCCTATTATTGACGAAAAAGGAATCAAATTGGCAATAGAATCTGAGGGAATTCTGAATGCTGAAATCGGCTTCTTACCTTAAAGGGGCTCAATTTATGAGACAAGATCACGTCTAATGGCAAAACAAAAAGCTGTGATTTCAAGCGTGGAACAGCCAATATTGATCTCATATGGAAACACAGCACGTACATGATCGCCTGTACCAATAAGACGAGCATAACCAGATAAGAAATTACAGCATAAAGATTGCATACTGCAGCTCAGAGTGAAACTGAGTCATCCTGTTAGAGTGGATGAAGCACAAACAAGGGATAGACGTGCCTGGCATCCAGAGTAGAAGATTCTGTGAGCTTTCGGGTCTATTTTGCCTTCTTGGGTTTTGCAGTAGCTCAAACACCATTCCACCAACCTGTCACCAGATTCACACATGACAAAAGTTTTCAAAAATAAATCCTTTATTTGTTTCGTTTTATTATTTTAGTTTTAGCAATAACCTTTTCAGGAAATGGATGACCAATGAAGTTGATAAAAACTTGCCCCGAGACAAATAGCTAGCTAGATAAGCAACTGCGCTCATTCTGCAGTAACAAAATATAAAGTTGATTCGATATCAGAAACAACGATGTGTAGAGCAAGTGGGCTAAAGCATGCTTCCAAATCAAGGAACAAAAAACTTTAAATAAAAAATGCCATACAAATGACAAAAACTAAAGAGAGAAAAAAACTAGCCCGACATATCAAGCTTATTAGTACAGAAGATTAGCCTCTGAATGGTTTGTCATGTACTTGTATGAGTTGTATTGAAACTTCCGACAAGGGGATTATAGCACGACGCATTTCTAAGACACTATTTGGTATCTATACGATAAAGGGCAGAAAATGAAGAAGAGGAGCCAAAAGGAAGGCATGCGATGTACATTAAACTAAAATAGTGCAGCCGCATAATTTTTTTGAAGGAAATATGTTGTTTGAATATGATTTATTTCTCGCTCATCCCAGGTTCTCCAATGCTTCTGTGACATAATCGTTAGTCCATGTCAAGAGACAGGCATGCTCAAATGCCCCAAATTAGAACCATCTACTGTGAACCCAACAATGAATTCTTCATGCAAAAATATTTTAGCCCTTTTGAATAAATTTTACACAAACTCATAGAAAAAGAAATTTCTTCCAAAAAAAAAAAAGAATGAAAAAGAAATAGAGAATTGTAGGTGCAAATTGGAAAAAAAAAGGGTAATGACCAAGAAGAATTATAGTAAAATTACCTTAAAAGCGGGGGGTAGGCATGAGAAACAAAAATATCTGTGAGCACTGTAGCAAATCTTGCACCGCAGTTTTCGGGATCTAGAGAACAAGCATGGAACATTACAAACTGCAATAAGAAGGGCCAAAAACATTGCATCAGCACAGACATTGCTGTAAACTACTACTTGTATCTTGAAGAATGTTAAAAAAAAATAATGTGAATTTATATTCGTAACCTGGGCAAACTTCGATTTATATGCAGTCAGAACAGTTTTCTGAAATGAATGAAGTAGATTTTCAAACACCTACCAACACCATTGAAAAACAACAATAATTAATACTAATCACAACATAAGAGAAGATCATACATGTTAAAAGAAAAGAAGAGGCCATATGCAAAAGTAAAGGGAAAAAGTAGAGAGAGAGGATTAAAAGATACCTGAACTAAACGGCCACTAGCTTTGCAGGATTCAAGATGCTCGAATGTTAGTACTAACAAGCTATCCAACTTTTCTGCAAATTTGTTTGCTCCTAAACTTTTTCGACTTAGTTCTCTAGGAAGCTGTACAAATTAAAATAACCTCATTACTTTATAATGGCAGAGTAAAAACACCACAAACAATAAAGATAGGGGAAGAAAAAAAGGTTTATTAACCAAAAAAAAAAAAAAAAAAAACCTTAAGAACCCCTAAAAAAATCTTCATAAGCAAAAAACATGAATGTTTGTTCTACTTTTGCGAATTCATCAGCATTTTCTGCTTTAGTGATACATTTGTAAGTGAATCCTTCAAAAACCATATGGTGATACACAAAGTAGACTCCCTTAAAATCAGTAATATTTCCCAAGCGATATTGTTAGAACCATACCTCACTACCATCCTCAAACTCATCATCTATAGCTTCCTCATTATCTTCTAGCCCCATCTTAAAGATGCCTTTAGTAGAGTCATCTTGTAGAACATCATCCCATCCAATCTCCACCTGAAAAAATATGTAATATCTTCATAAACAATGCAATGTCTAAACACTTGTGGCCCCTTTGGTTCATAAGTTCAAATAGAAAGTTTAAGTAGAAATTCGAATTTTTTGTGAGAAAAGGCTATAACAAAAGGGTTTGAATTGTTGTTGAACCTATAGAACACAAGGGGCACTAGCTACTAGATCATAGAGAAATTTCAATATTCTTACATCCAAATCTATCAGCAAATCCACCAACCCTGAGAGCATTGTGCTTCTGACAAGTTCACCAAAAAGGCCACCCTCCAATTTCAACATGTTTTCCACATATGACACAAGAACCTACAAGAAAAGTTGAGTAGGTTTTTAGTCAAAGTTAACGGGATATAGCGACGTAAAAAATTTCAAAGCATAAAATATTTTGGTAAATACCATTCTTTTTAAACATTTTCCACAAACAATTAGCGGGTTTTACAAAATCTAACATCTAATGAACTCACTTTTTCTTGAGAATAGTAGTGTGGCTTTCTCTGTATCACAATCGGCAACAATCTCATGGGGGAAAGAGGCACCAAATCAGCTATATCTTTCAAAGCCAAATGAACACGAGATAGAACTTGGCCCTTTCTAGTAATACCACGAGGCCGATCCAGCATAGGCATGAACGAATAAGGAGGCGTGAAATTGCATACGAGCATCTCTAAACACGAGTCAACAAATTTTCCATTTGAAGCAGCCTGCAATATTTTGAAGATGAAACAATATGAAGGACTTGCCAAAGTAATTCTCAAAATTCAGCCAACCTAGCGGCAATGGGGGGAAAACTACATACCAGCGAAACGATCAGTTCGAGCAATGCATCCATTACATCAGGTCCATAGTTCCACATGCTCATCGAGAATATCTGAAGAACATGCAGTATCATATGTATTAAGTTAGTAACCAATCAAGCAAAACAAAAGGAAAAGAAACAGTTCAAAAGAGGCCCATCCGAGTGTTAACTAACCGATTCAAGAAGCAAGTCATGCAGGACATTATCTATATACATAACTGCACCAGAGAGTGCCTTCAAACTTGTCTGCCAGACGTAAATAACGGACAGATTTAAATACCGCATAATGGACAAGCAAGTAAAAAGTGAAAATCCCGCCTAGTAGCTTTGACTATCGAATGAACCATCAATGGAAAACTTACCACAAGAAGGGCCACCTCGGCAGGAGAAAGAGATATCCTGTGGTGCAAAATATCAACAAGCTGATTGTACTCATCCGTCTCACCCTGCAACAATAGAATTTAGTCTTATCACTTTTAAAAAAGAAAATTACATACCTCGAATTATTTAATGAATAGTTATTATCATCCGACCATTACCTCAGAGAAAAAAATTGGGAATTTCATATTAAGCCATTAGTGTAGTTCGACTTCAAATGCTAAGGCTGTGTTTGGTAAGAGAGAAAGAAAATAGGAAGGAAAGAAAAGTAGATAACCTAGTTGAGAAAAATGGGGAGGAAGCCCCTTCTAATCTCTCCATGCTGGAATAGATTAAATGGAGTTCGTTTCATGGATTTTCCTCGCCTAATCCATTACCTCCTCTTTTCTCTCCCCTTCCACTTATGTCCTCACCCGTCTCCTTCCTTCCACGTTTCCCTCCTACCAAACAAGGTCCAAGCCTAGTTACTTTAAACATGATATCCGGATCACCGAGCTTAAAGTTTCAAACTTTTAGGTAAAAATATATGCAGTTGTCAACAAGCTCATTGAAGTGTAGTTTTCCGTAAAAATAAGGTCATAATATGAAATAAAACATGCCCAGCTGCTTAAGGAGCTCACCTTTGAGACTGAAGTAAGAACATCCCTGACATGATATACTAAGTCAGAATCACTGAAAACAACATCATTCATCTCGTGAAATCCTGCTTCTTCATTCCTAGTATCAACTCCCATGGTTTCCAACCCAGACTTTGCCAATCCTACCAATTCAATAAGGATTGCGGATACGTAAATTTAGCTGAAACAGAGCAAAACAAAGCAAAACAAAAGAATGCACTTTACATCTCAAACTACAAAGTGGAACTATGTCAATGTAACTTCGTATAGTACTAAGCTAAATCTACCAATTAAGGTTTTTTTTTTTGGAGTAAAAATTACGTCGTCTTGACAACGAAAGTACAACACTTAGAGAAAAAAAGAACCCCACTTCGGAAAATCTGTTGAACCTCAACGAAAAGCTATCAAACTAATCACTATCATTAGAAAGCAAAAAAAAAAAAGACCCAGAAAAAGAACAAGGCGAAAACGTACGAGGAGGACCCAGGTCAGCTTTATCAGGGGAGGGACAGAACTCTCGGTCGGACCTCGCCACTTTCTAACTCCGGTGGTGCGAAGAAAAGTTTGAACTTCTTTTTTCCCCGAGAAACAAACAGAGAGAAGGTGAAAGAGTGTGCTTGTCCTGGGTGTGGCTTCCGGAAACTCCAAATTAGTCGGCTGTCGGCGGCTGCCAATTGGGAGTCCGAATGTCGTTTTTGTTCATTGTGAAACAACCTCGTACTTTTCCTATTTATTTATTGGTATAAAAAGCAGTGTAAGTTTAAATACGTGGATAAAATTTTTTATTTGTTATTTTTAAATAAATGGTCACAAAAATAAATAAAAAACTTTTTTATAAACATTTTTATCATAAGTATTAAAGGGTTGGTTTCTTCTAAACATATTCATAAAAACTAATTTTTTACGAGTTGATCCACACAAGTATCTTTTAAGTCAAAAGCTGCTTGCTCTAATTTGTTAAGTTTTCCAGTCAATTGAAAATAAGCGACAAAAATATTCAAAAAAAAAAACAAAAGCGACAATCTTTTATATTTGTTGGTTACTGTATAAAACGACAAGTGGTCTATTGTTTTCGGTGCTTTGAGACGTCATAAACGACATGTAGTTTGTGCTTTTGATTTTGCTGTCCTCCATGTTAACCACATGTTGTTTTGTTTATAAAATCAACTGAATGACATCCCGATCAATTCTGAACGACGAGTCATTTCAACTTTTGATTGGGTTAGTGTTGAAATGATTTTTTTTTTTTCAAAAAAGAGTTTAATCTGGGTTTAAAAGTATATTAATTTATTGAAATGGTTTAATTTTTTCAAGGGAAGATGGTTTAATTTTTTTAAAAGATGTGGTTAATTTTGATATTATTTTGATAATTTTTTTAATTTCTTAAACATAGTGGTTTTTTTCTTCTATATACATACATATAAGGGAAATTTTATAGTGGAGGAGCTGAAATTCTCCACCAATGGACAACAAAATATACACCTTTAGATTATAAATCAACGGCTCAAAATTATAATGCGTATAAAAACTAAAATAAAACCAATCACATCTGATTACATGTCCTTTTTATGTTAATTTTTACCTTAAAAATCCCAAGCATTGATCTCACTAAAGCTTTAATCTTAATCAATAATTCAAAACCTTAAAATCATATCCAAATCAAACATATCAAAGAAAAAAACTGAAGAAATATAGCTGTGAACCCATCCATCGCCGATCAGCCCCTGCCTAAGTCAAATCACCATTGAATTGCGACCTTCCCCGCAACTCCAACTTATGCCATCGCCGACGCCAAGGAGAACAACAGAAACTACCTTTGCAAGTGCGCCGTCAGACTCGTGCAATTGTCAACTTCTTTAGTGCCATTCACTAGAATTTGGGCTTGTAGGCTTTGTTTTATGTATTTTGAAATTAATGGGTTTTTTACCTATTAATTTAGGGAAAAAATTGAAAAATTTGTATATTGGTTATTTTGAATTTGTAAATTTAATTTGTGAATTTGGAAAATTAATTTATGATTTATATGAAACTTGTATGAAATTTATATGAGATGTTTTTATCTTTCTCCTTGATAGCTGTTAATTCAAGTGCAATTTAGGGGCAATTTCGTGACCAAATCCGTCAGAGTCTTGACGGAATCTATCGTGAGGTCACGAATTTTACGATGTTATATCGACTACCATTGTAACCCAAGGCGGAGGGAAGTTGTGGACGGCAGATAAAAGTGGTCATTGCTAGTAGTAGATCTGGATATTTTCAGATTTTTTGTTGAATTGTTTGTATTTTGAGATTTTTAAAAATAGGTTTTTAAGTTTTTAATTATTATTTTTTCTATTTAAGTTGTAATTTAGTGTGGAAGAGACTATATAAGCTCTAGCTAAGCTTGAATATGAGCTTTTGGATTTTACTCTACCGGTAGAGTAAAAAAAGGCCCTCCACCATAGACAAACCCTATATATAATGGTTTTCTATTTATTTTTATTGTATCTAGGTAAGGATTCAATGTAGGTGAGATCATGTAGAACCATGTTGAGATTGAATATCAATCTTCGGCTCGTTCTCCAAACACTCCACCGATAGAGGAAAAAAGGCCCCACCATAGACCTCTCTAATATTTATTACATACACAACATGAAGGATGTCATAACCCGCTTCTTTACGGACTGTGGTTTAATATTTTTCTTACTTACGTATCTACAAAAACTTGAAAATACTTTTTTTTCAATAAATATATTACACATATATACCGAAACTTCTTTTATAATTATATGTATAACTACAAAAACAACTTTCTTTTTAAAACATCACCTACTTGGTATGTCTAAAAAAGGTTTTGTCTCACTTAACCATACTATATCAATTATACATCAAGATCCAAAATAACTTAAAATACATAGCAACGAAAACATATCTGTGGCAGTATCCACACCCTAGTCTGTACATTGCTCATATTCCCCCACCAACTCATTAGTATGTTCATTTTGACCTTATAGAGGAAATTCTTATAGCATGAAATAACTAGGTGAGCTTATTGTAACGTACAAAAAGTCCCACATCGGCTAGGTAGAGGACCGAAGAGTAGTACTTAAGTCCTGGCTGCCCACCTCTCAACAAGCTCTTTTAGAACATGACAAGTTGGTATCAGAGCGAGGTATTGCCTGCCTGGTGTGTGGACTCTCCACGGTCCAATGGGACCCTCAGGGGAGCCGATCCATGACGGAGGCGTCACGTGATTGGGTGGAGGAGAATGTAACGTACAAAAAGTCCCACATCTGCTAGGTAGAGGACCGAAGAGTAGTACTTAAGTCCTGGGCTGCTCACCTCTCAACAAGAGCTCTTTTGGGACGTAACATTATGCTCAGTAAGTCCCAACATAACCCACATGAATTTTATACTAATATGCATGAACCATTTATGCTTTCTTATAAACATTCCTTATTCTTGTTATATCTTTTCTTTCATTGAGGCCCAAGTGCTCGTATCATATGTGTACATAGGTCTTCGTATCATCGAGACCAAAACATAACTTTAACTTTAAACTCTCATTTACTTCGAAAGCTAGTACGACACTTTTCTTAGTTCTGGTGTTTCATTTACCAGTCCAGTTATTTTGGTTATTATACCATGCATGACAATATAAGTACATACTAAGTGCAAAATATTTACGCTTTCAATTGTGAAACACACACAGACATGTTCACATAAATTCACTATACCCTTAAACCTACTATTACATATTGTAGGTGGGTTTAGAACTTACTTGTTTTTACTGATAAAAAAACCGTATTTGAGTTTCCTTTGTTACCCGTTTAAGGGCCTGTTTGGCCAATTATATCATTATTAGTCAAATCATCACTATTTAGCTGTACATCAATAAGGCATATTTTTCGATTACTATTTTGGAATACTTTTCCAATTACTTAAAGTGTGACCATCCTCTCGTTTTTCTTTATCTTATACGTTTCGGGGTCCATACTGCCTATTTTATAAAAATGGACGTTTTTGCCCTTGATGGGCTGCTTTGAATTCCTAGGTCCGACTTCGCTAATTTAACGTGAAACATCACTTATTAGCATGAAAACAAGTGTTCAGGGCATCGGGTTACTAGTTTGCAATTAAAGCCCAAGTTAAACAAAACTTTGTAATTTTATCTCTCATTTGAAAATTTTGACGATTTGACGCCCAGACGAAAAATAATCTTTTTAAACCATTAGTTTCCATTTTTTAAGAGGATCAAATCCTCTTAAAGTACCATGCCCTAAATATATTTGTAGAATAACGTTTTTGCCCCAAAAAAAAATTTCAACTTTAACAATTTTTTGTAAAATTTATATCTCACAACCGAAGACTATTTTCGATAAACCGTTTATGATTTTTAACAATTTCGTCGAGATCCACAACTTTTGTGTTTTGATTTTTTCAAAATTTCCACTAAAAAGAGGAGTTTTTGGCCTTTTTTAAATCTACCGAGAAAACTTTTTCTTTGCAATTTAGTCCCTGGGTTATTTTTTCTAAAAATCAACTCTAAAATAGCATTCTAGCCACTGTAAAGGCAGGTTCTATACTTCCTCAAACTATTTTCCTACCCAATTACAATTCTAACCCTAAACACTCAAACTTTGCAAAAACTACCCTGTTTTTCACCAAATAGAAATTTTACCTATCTATATCTCTAATTCACCTCAAAACATGCCATAAGATCATTTTAAGTATGCCATAAACCTTTCCAAATCATTACATACTATACTTGAAGGAAATCAAAACAAAATCATCATGAACATTGAAATTTGGGGAATTGAACTTTACCAAAGAAAAAGTGTGACGATCTTGCACCATAAACACTTGATTTCCTTGCCAATTCTCCTAAACATATTTCATGGGAGAAAACACCTTCATTAACTCCCTTGAATCCCCAAAGAAACTCTTGAAAAAAACTTAGAAAAAGTTTGAAACTTACCTTGGAAATTAAAGAAATCTTGAGTTTA